>CM068955.1:12617842-12630368 GCA_035128595.1 Eptatretus atami
TTTTCAAAAGGAACCTTCCTCTACTCAACTCCAACACACACACTGCAAAAATGCATTTAATCGGACAAGCGATGCCGTTCTCGAAATTGACGAAAACCAATTTCAAGACGACTGCCGTGGCGGCCACACTGAAAATCGCAGCAGAATGTGGAAAATAGGGTTAGGACTTCAACTTTAAAATTTACCAAACTGTACCCTTAATTAACATGTTTGTGCATTGTTTTTGTACTTTTTCATGAAAAAAATATTGATTAAACATAAAATAAAGTTTATTTTCGTGAGTTCAAATATCTTGAGATCATGAAAATCGCCTTTAATAATAATGATGATCAACTTGATCCAATATGTTGATGACGACGATAAGACGAGTTGATGGAGATGATGGTGGTGATGTTTTTGGTGGTTTGAGGTTTTTGTGTTCACCCGCCCATGTTAATTAGGTGTAAATGGGAAAATAGTTCACCATCTACAATTATTTGAGCGCATTGACTGCAATCTGAAAACCTTGCTCAATGACTTCATCACGGTAGGGCGAATTCTCAAAGGGGAACCATGAACGACAGGCCCTCCTGTCCTCAGTTTTAATAAAATAATGATTTCAAAGATCGTTTTAAAAATCCGGAGGTTTCGCACTCCTGAGGTAGTCTTACATACCAACCCCCTCACATCACTGTAATACGAAGACGTTGAGTCACAATTGAGAAGATTAAGGCTTTATTGATGAACATGGAATGCAATCTCAATCAGCATCAAGCAGAGATATTGGCAGCCTCTTCTTCCACCGATGCACACGCCACATTGGTTCTTGACATGGTTCTTGAAAGTATTACGAAGGCGATTTGTGTCTACATTCAACAAGTATATAATTCATTTCAAATAAAGGTTTTAAAGAGGTTAAAAGGCATATAAATAAATTGATTCCGGGTTTTACCACCATTTTCCAGTGTGTTATACACCACCCCATTCTAACATGTTACATTAGTTATTTGTGCTTGTTGTTTATGTCCATTTGACGTCCTAAACCAGAACCATAGGTTTCCTGTGTGGAATGTTTTCAATTTTGTTTGAATGCCATGCAAGTGGAGAGAGTAAACTATCATGTCACTCCACCCTGTGCATGAGTGTCATAGGGACAAATACAAAGCCAAAATACAGTAAAACGGCAGACTTGTTTTCCTATTCACGTTCCGATTCGTGTTCAAAATATAACATTCCATTTAAATAAGTTGCTTCTCGACCAAAAATGACGATCATAAATGAGTAAGACAGACAGACAGACAGAGACAGGCGGATGGACATGAACAATGTCTCAACACTGCTTTTTGCTTCGCGTGCGCGAGGTAACTAAAACACACTCAATGGAGCACATACCTCTGCCAGGCTGAACAGTTTGTTTTGTAACCCACTGATAGACCGAATCTGCATCCAGACCTTAACAAAAATCTAACTGGCTTGTTTCTTGTCATCGCCCAACTTATCCACCAGTTTCATCCAAATACATCATAACTTTTTGAATATCGTGCTACATCACACCTGGTGTTGGATAGTGACTAGGGTGACTGGGCTTGGGATCTTAGGGTCCTGAGTTTGAGCCCCGATTAGTGGTTAGGGTGGCTGGCTTGGGATCTTAGGGTCCTGGGTTTGAGCCCTGTCGGCCATTGAATTTACACCAGATGAGGTTACTCAGCCGATCATCCTTCTGAGGTCGGTGAAATGAGTAACAGTGTACTGGTAATAGGGCAGTGCATCAGCACCATAGCCACACCCTCAGCAATGATGCTACCTGCAGCTGTGTGCTGCATATGAAGGAGGAGGAGGATATCGTGCTACATATTTTTTGGCCCTATCTCTCAATGGTGAAGAATCACTTCAAAAAATTCTCATACCCGGATCCGGATCTTCACCAAAATCTAATCAATTCGTCCTTGTCACACAACCAGGCTGTCCAGCAAATTCGTCTGATCCATCCAACTTTGTGAGATATTTAGCTAACAGAGAGGCGACAGACAAACAACAGACAGAACAGGGGTGAAAAATAATGTCACCTTGCGTGACAGAGGTAATTAAGAAGAAAAACAACAATAACTAGAAAGGCACTCGTAGAGCACATACCTCGCCATGCAATGCCTGATCCATGAGACATACTGGCCCAATACATTTTTGAAATATCGTGCTATATATCGTTTTTGACCCAATCTCTCAATGGTGAAGACTCACTTTAAAATTATCAGATCGGATCTTCACAAAATTGAATCATTCTTCATCGTCACACACCCAAAGTGTCCACCGAATTTTGTCCGATCCGTCCACAACTTTTTGATTAATCGTGCTATGTATATTTTTTGGCCTATCTGTCAATGGTGAAGAATCATTAAAAAAATTATAGTCGCCGGATCCGGATCCAGATCTTCACTAAATCTAATCAGTTAATCCTTGTCACACACCCAACCTCTCCAACAATTTTAGTCCGAATCCGTCCACAACTTTTTGAGATATCCTGCACACAAACAAATAGACAGGGATGAAAATATAATCTCCTTCCACCTCTTCGGTGGAAAAGGAGGACTAGAAACGATTCACAAACCAAAATGCATGAAAGGCAAACAAAAATGAACACAGAGATACAAGCAAGCAATGCTTTCAGCATACCTTTGCCTTTGCGAAACACAGCAGCGAGACTGTGAGAAAAGGCCAGGCCGAAGTGCGAGGTCGGTGTGGGTCAACACAAAGGACAATAGTCAGAGTTCAACTGACGGAGTATTGCAAAGCGAAAGCCCAGCCAGGAGAGGGGCACATCTGGAAGAGATTAATGTCATTGAAAGTCCTCAGTAAATGGAGATTCATGTGAAAATTCAAACGGAATAATTAAATACAATGGTACATACAGGCACATCATCACAGAAAAAGGCCTGTCGAAAAAAAAAAAACAATTTCAATTTGGGTAGATGCAGGTTAAAATAGCAAAATAATGAGCTGAGTAAGGCCACAGAGTAATATCATGTTGATGATAGTTTTCTTGAAGCTTATACACTTTTTCTAGAGAACTAGAGAGTTCATCGATTAGAGTACCCCATGGAGTGTTTCAGCTGTTATACTTCAATTGAGATAAAATAATGATTTTAAAGATCGTTTAAAAAAAAAAATTCGGAAGTTGAGTGCTTTGAAACTGTTTCATATACCACCTTATTTAACATGCCCAATTACTGAAAAATGGAGGTTTTTGGGGGAGATAAAAAGGTGATTTGTGTTTCTCGTGTTTAAGTATTAATTCAATCTAAATAAAATAAAGATCAGAAAAAGTCGAATAAATAAATCAATTCTGGTTTTACCGCCGTTTTCCGCAATGTCTTATCCAACACGTATATACGAGTTATTTGTGCCTGTCGTATGTGTCCGTTATGACGTTCTTAAAAACTAATGTTTCTGGTTGTAGTGATTTCCAATTTTATTTGACTGTCAAGTAGGCAAAGTAAAAAAAAAACTAAAAAACTCACTCCCCTCTACACATGTGTGATCAGGAAGAATTCAGAGACAAAGTACTGTTAAATGGTAAACTGTCTTCCTATTCATGTACTGATTCATGTTCAAATATAACATTCAATTTGAATAAGTTGTTCCTCGATCAAAAACTGATGTTGTGGACAAATAGAGAGAGGACAGACAGACATGAACAAATTGCCTTACCTGTTTTTCGCTTCGTGGGTGCGGGTAATACTATTGAAGAGTTCACCAAATAAGGAAGACAAATGAAAGGTAAAAATGAAGAAACACAATGGTAAAAAAATGAGATTTAGGGAGATGTGCAAAACCACAAACTGATGAGCTGTGCAAATTGGTAAATGCAAAGTACATCAGAATAAGTTAAAAATATAATTATCAAAATGTTGTCAAAAGGAGATAAAAATAAACATTAAAATTAATGGAAAGGGTAACCCGATTACAAAGAACAGCAACAAAAACAACAGTTTAAAGAAGAAAAAGACTTCGTGCAGAGCACGATAGTTACAACATCACCCCCCTGTCAAAGGTTGCCATGGATACATCAAATTGTCCATTTCATTAGATTAAAATTGACAATCATAATCAAAGTTCAGGTCAATCGGATGAAAATCGTTTATTTTTCAGATTGAATTTTGATGATTTTAGAAGTTTGACCTTGAGTTGACCTTTGACCTTTTGACCTCAAAAAATAGTTGGTTTCCAAATTCAGGATGCAATATGCAAATCTGTTACATTTTCAAGCAATCTGTGAAATTCCTCCTCTTTTAGCCTTCTCAATCATTAAGAACATAACTATATCACTTAGAGATCAAGGGGTTGTTTAGTCATTTTTAACATACGCTCCAGGCTAGTCCAGGAGATGTATAATAATAGACAAGATCAAGTCCATTGGAATCTTTATAAGAACAAACTTTTCTAAATGTCTCAAACCATCAGCGAGTAATAAAACATCAGTTATAAATAATGGTCATGATATTCACCCATATTTCTTATCTCAAACTCTTTCCAAACATGTTTTGCTTTCATATTCTTTCACCCGTAATATGACATCTTCCTAACTTGTTATAAAAAACGCTTTTGAGGAGGAATTCTTATTTTCCTTAAATCTTTCAAAGGAATCCATATAATTATATGGGTAAAGCCCTTTTTCTCCTCTCCTCGTACACATATATCGTACAAATTCCTTTTTGACGACATAATATTGATCGATGGGTAAGGGATGAAGGTTGCTTCCAACATACGTAAATGAAACGAGCTCCGACCTCGGCTCATATCCTGAACTCTGTGCGATCTCTGTCTCTTTCAGCATGAAAATCAAGGGAAGTACGGTAACAAATGGTGAATGGACCTTAGGGGAAACCCATCCCCCTCTCTCCGGATGTGGTTGCAAACGTCAATCATCACGAACTCTGCTCCAGCCAATGGGAAGCTCGAGGTGAGATGATAGCCAACCAATGGCGTTCGATTAACCGTAACATCATCACAGTTGAACCCATCAGCGTCTACCTTATTGAGACCTGCGTATAAAGACCGCGCCTTCACTTCCTCCTTCACTTGCTGTGATTTTTACCCTGAAGAGTGCAGCATGAAAAGCTTCAGTCACTATTATGTCGTGTTTGTATCCATATTAAAAGTTCTGTAGTACCAAAATCTGTTAATTTTCATAAAGTCAAGTTTCAACCTTAGTATCAACTACTCTCACAAGTTTTAATGCAGGTCTTCAAAAAGAAGACATAAGTGTATTTTAAACTTCAAAACAAACTAGGGTATTATAACATTGAAGATATAATTCAACCATTTTGTGATACACAGAAATGTAAAGAATCAAAACCTGCAACTTGTTATTCTTAGTGATAATACGGATACATACCTTCACCCAAAGATTTGGATAAATCAAAAAGAATCTTCGTATCTATGATGATTGTGTTAATGAGAGAAACCAAACGATTATGTATAGTATTACACAAGAGGGAGGCATTCTTCTTGAAATTGTATTTATCTTAATCAAATCATACTTTCAAACTCCCTCGTCGCTCGATAAGAAATAATGGCTAATACTTATATTATATTCATGTTAAATTCAATAGATATAAACAATTTTGGAGAGACAATTGTTCACATTGTGTAGAAAAAAAAGATTTGAGGAGTATTTGAAACACACGGTTGGAAAATATAAATGCATTGTTGTGAAACAAGATGAGATAATATAAATGACCGTTTTTACAGCCATTTTTTTCCTGCTGTGCAGGGGTTTGGGCTTTTTCTTGAGGCAATGTTTTTTATGGCCGGATGCCCTCCTGACGCCAACCCTGGTCGCCTCTTACGACACACAGGGATATGATACACCTATTCTAACAAGGCATACACCGGGACCAGTACACTGGTACTCATTTCGCCGACCTCGGAAGGCATGACAGGTTGAGTCAACCCCTGGTGTTAATTCAGCAGCCAACGGGGCTTGAACTCAGGACCCTGGGATCCCTGGATCCCAAGCCACCACCCTAACCACCAAGCAAACACAGGCTTCAAGATGAGATACTGAGGGATATATATATATTAATATTTTTTATTATTCATAAACAATCACATACACAATGATAGTTGTTATGATCAATCTTGTGGCAAATCTGCTTTCTGAAAAAACTTTATTAAATCTTGGTTCTTGAATCATGAAAAGATTACATGTTTAAAAAAAAACAACACCCTGTGATCCGTACTGTATCTAAAACAACCAGGGTTATGCGACCAGGAGAAGTGGAAGGTAAGATTTATTACTACATTTCACGAGGAACATATGCGATTGAGGGACGAAGGTCAAATATTTGAGGAGGTCTCTCTTGGTACAAAAAATAATTCACATTGTAAGGTGAGTTAAATAAACTAAAATCTGTGGTCATTGGGTGATGAGAGAAACTAATCCAGAAGAATGAGACAAATTATTAAACATCTGAGCGGGGTTAAGATTTGATCATTCGGTTTTGATGTTGATGAAGGAACTCAACGCAAATGTATGAAAAGCAGAGATGCAAGTTTTAGTGAAGAAGAAATTGCAACTTGTTTTAATTCTAAAGAAAAGGATGATTTCCTATTGACCTTTACAATTCATAAAATGATATTTTCCAATAAATAATGGATGCAAAAGAATGAGAAAAGAAGATTTAAGGGACATCAGAGTTGGTTCAAAAGTTGTAAACAACAGGAAGACATAAAGAAGAAACGCAGCAGAAACTAACGGGTGAAGAAGTGTTTGAAAGAAAACAAGAGAATTTTTTTTAACCACGTTTTAAAAAAAAAACTCCCCAACAAATGTCTGCAGTTCCATTATAGAATAACCCCTAAAAAAAACTTCAAATGATAAAAGATTTTCGTCAAATGACGGATGAAAACTAGAAGAAAGGAGAGATTAGAATATGATGATGAAGGATTATTTCAACAACTGAAGAGACCAAATCAACCCCCTGATTATGTTGTGAATGCTCTCAAAACAATGAATATTCAACAGATTCAAAAACCATGGTGGGTTTCATTCCAATAAAACAACCAGCATAATTTCTTCATCTTGTTAAAGAAAAGGGCTGACATTGATGAATTTGGGTTCTTCATTTCTGTTCAACCACATGTTAAATTAACTCCAAGAAAAATGTTTCTTCTTACAAAAGAAGGAAGACAAGGTTCAACAGTGAGGGTGAATCAAGTTATTTTCAATAAACAATTGAATATAAAAATGAGGATGATGGAGCATGTATTATTTATTAAACTCGCTTGATAATGGGTTCTGTTGCCAGTAAAGGAGGGAAGAATGAAAAGGAGAAGAACATATTGAGGCTTTAAGTAGGCTTGGTTCAGTGTTAGTTTTCTTCCAAATGACCCATCACAATAGTTAATAGATTGTTATTGTTGTTGGTAGTAAGAAGGCTGGAAATAACAATTGTTTTAATGAAGCATCAGCCATTTTCGACCAGTTAATGAACATGAAAATAAGTAATAAATGTCAATACAAAATTTTTTCCCCATGTTAAATGAGTTTAATTCTCTCTCATGATGAAATGAAAAAATATCATCAATTGTAGAAGCTTATGAGAATTATTTTTTGTTGTTGGAAGATGATAAAGAGTATTACATATTTCTAGATAAATAATGGTGGAATTACTGCCACTGAATTTGCCACTGAATGGTGGAATTACTGCCACTGAAAAACTGAAGAAAAATGATTTTGTGTTATCTTATTTTCAACACTATTAACAAGTATGGTGTTTCAGAAAATAAAAAAGAGATTTATAATAATTATAACAGGCTTTTTTGAACTTGTATACGAGAAGCACAATCCTTGTTTTCATTTCTCGAGTGATCACACATCGTCGTTCCCATAACACACTACAACTTGACACACCAAAAGCATATGAGGCATCTTCATTGTCTATGGAAACTTATCATACCTTGTTTAATACCCCAGAGAAAAATGACAAAGTTTAGTTGTAATCCGGGAGACAGTGACAAAAACTATAACAGTTTCACCCGGAGCTATGAGATTTCTCAAATATCTTCCGAAATTGCTCGCCTTATGAAAGAACAGGGTGATAACAAAAAAATTGTTACAGATATTCAAAAACAAACTTCAAAATCATGATTAAACAAAACAATAACTACAAGTTGAATTCACAATTGATAATTCATTTAGAGAGTTATGGGTTTCTCCTCAAAAAAGATTGAAACTAATGAATGTTTTATCGTGATAATGTCATTCAAATATCCTCAGCAGAAATTCGGTATTCATTCACTGTGATTGATGGATGGTGCTTATAATGATGGAATAAGAACAAATTGTATTTCATTCAGTGCATACTCAACCCCAATTGGTTATAAATTCAATATGGAACCAAAAAATCTGGTTTATTGACCCGTGTCTGGAAAACCATGATACAGAGTAAATTTTAAGGATAACCAACCAAGATAATCGCATGATTCTTTTAATGCAGAAATTATATCCATCAGTATTCACCAACATGAAGTTGCAAGAAATAATACGATGGTTATTGTTAGGAAACACGAGTTGGGAAATGTAAAATAATTACAGGGGATGGATGTTCCTTTCCCATACTACAAGGGTGAAGTATGTATCTGGTGGGGATACTATAAACCTAAGAGACAATGGGGTGCAGACATCATTTAGAAATAAGGAGATGGGATAATTGATACTCCAATGGTATAGGTTCAACTATTCTGAAACATAAAGACCTCATTTGTTCAACTGCCTCTGCTGTGGGAATGTAGCGGGTGCATATAAAGAGTATAAAAGATGCCCAAAAGGAATCCCATAAATTGCAACAATAAAAAGAGTCTAGAAATGCAAAACGCAGTTGTCTCCCCAAGAATGACAGAAAATAATTCAAATACTTGGGTCAGGTTTCAAAAGTTTTAACATCTTGTTTTCTCCTAAATAATACACGAATGGAGCAATTGATAGTTTCTATGATTTGGATGATACCATTGTTATCTCAAACTCTACTAAAAGAAGACTATTCAATGTAAATGCCATAACTGGAACAGACTGGAATACAAATGGAACAAAAAGTTTTGAAATAATAATCAACAAACATATTTGAATCTAGCCAAAAGTTTCTTGTATAAATTTATATTCACTCAGGCTGGGAATAACACAAACCACACTCATAAATGATTTCTTCTGGAAAATGTTTGATAGTGTTTCTTTGCATATTGGAACCACAAGAATTGAAGCGGTTGATATGTCTCTGCTACATCTGAAATGATGAAAGTTACACTATATTTATTTCATGATAGAACGGGTAAGGGGCTGTCGAAGGATGAATTCCTGATATGGCAACGGTAACAAACACAGACCCTGGATATAGTCAAATAAGGCAATGTATAATGTGATACAAAACGCAGGTAATAGTTTTACCATGGCAGTTCCTCTTAAAGGTATATTTGGAATTTGTGATCCTGATAAAGTTTCTGTATGACTTAAAATTAGATTTAAACTGCGAAGGAACGATAATGAAAATAAATTGCTTTTTGACATTTGCCAATGTCTTTGATGCTCAGAATAAATTGTTATTTGATTAAATGAGTTGTTATATTAGTGAATATGCTCCCGTCATAAAACAGAAGAGCTGTTGAATGGAAGACTTAACTCAAGAAACCACAAAAATGGATCATACCTTAACAGAAGATGTCACACGCTTAAACAAACCAAACTACTTACACGTGGGAATGTGGGTGTTCTGGAAGGAAATCCACGATACCTATGGCTTATTTCAAGAAATCAGATGGGTAATCTACTGAGAGAATAATGTGTTGAGTGATAATGCAAAGGTGAAACAACTTGGCATTTCTCTGATGGAACATTTATCTTCAAGATAGATTGGAAATTGATTGGGGAAAAAATGATTCCTTGAGCATACAAGTCTTACAAAAGGTGTGTGAAAGCAATGGTAACAAAGAACCCATTTTTGGAATTCTGGTTGCATTCAAAAAGCCGACATGCAATCGACGCGATTGACCTGAGTGCTCAAAAGGAAACTATAAGTCTAATCGAGTGGATACTTCCCCATACTTGAAAGAGGAGAGAGTGAAGAAGTTGATACATATGTTGTGTTTTGGAGAAAACAGAATTACAGAGATTAACACAGATAATGGTGTTATGATTAGTCTCACATAATTTTTTTGATAAATAAATGAGTAGTAAAGTGCCAACTGGGGTATATGTAATCAAATCAATCTTCATAAACTATCATCTTGTATCAAAATCAAAAGCCTTGTATGATTAACGTTATACAATTCAGAGAAAATGAGCAGTAAGAATGATGTTTTGCTACAAGAGAACAGGTGAAAATCTTGTACGATAATGGCTCCCTTAAATTAAAATGTCAAAACCAATGTTGAAAAATATTTCAATAAGAGAGAGACGAGTGGAGGATTTCTCCATTTCTAATTCTTTATTTGCTGGTTTAGTGCGGCTGGAGCATTGACGGGTGGTATTTCAGCAGCGGGAAAACTGCCAACGAAAGGAAGGCTCAACTCCGGGCTCAAAAAGAGTTGGAAAGACATAACAAAGAGTTGGAGAAACAAATTAGTGGAAGTGGTGTAATTGTAGATTTTGCTGAAAAACTTGAAATCCTCCATAAAGCGAGATGTTAGTTGGAGATATGCTTTCTTCTATCGCACAATCAGGTGTAAAATTAACTAAAAGAGGGTGATGGATTTATAACTTTATAAATAATGAGATTGATGAGTGGTTTAAAAGAATTGAAAGAATACAACATAAATTTAGAACTTGTCAAATATTGTAAGAAATTAAAAATTCAATAGATTGGTATTTGTATGAGAGTGAATTAACAAACGTGTCTAAACATACAAAGAATATTATTATGAACTTAGAAAGAATAATAATGGGAACGGTTCTCATTGGGTTGTATTTTAATAGTTAACACAAATATTATTTTGATAGTTATGGTCTTTCACCACTGATGAAAGTTAATAAATTCTTACAGAATGTGGTTTATCAACATTCAAGTCCAAATATTAATTCAAGTGTTGGTAATATGTCGATATGTGTTATTTCAACTCAACAAAATAACATTATTTAATGACATTATTTTTAATCTAATATAAATGACTAATGTGGGTAAAGATGGTTCGATCTTTGGTGTATCCCAAGAACTGATATTGATTTATCAAATTTTACACAAAGGCACAGGCTGAACACAGAAATATAGGAGAGCAAAAAATATTAATATGAAAAAATGTTTTAAATTCATGAATTATCCAAGGCCCGATTGACGCTATGACTTGGTGAGATTAAGTGATTTATCACACAATATATATCCTCAAATAAAACAGCACGTTTTGCTAAACAAGTATAATTTACAAACACAACACCTGGTTCAACAACCACACCCCTTTTCTTATAAATTCAATTATCTGCTCAATATTGAAATTTTTAAAGAAGGAAGTGTTTGTTAATATCGAGATAGAGAAATGGAGGTATAATATACGCGATTTAGGATATAATTGGTCTTTTTCATTAAACCTAGAAGACCTACACGATTTTTATCAGTCTCGTAGAGAGTATTATCCTCTTGGTAGAATCAGGATATATGTGGAAGCACAATTAGAAAAACAACAATACACAATTTTAGGATAGGAAATTATATGATGGTGGAGCAAGAGTTTTTTAATGACAAAGAAGGAAGGAAAATTGGATAATTATACAAAGTCGAGGAATACAAACAGTTTAACAACAGGAAGATGGTGTGTATTACGTGTCATCATATTAATCTGTCATATATTTCTGATACATAAATGACAGCAAGAAGGCCTCAAAAAATTATAATTTTGCATTCAAGGATACCTACAAGAAAGGTGTTTAGATTTTACATTCCTTATGAATTGGAACAAAGACATGGGCACTTTCAATAAAAGAACTGGCCTTATACTGATATTAAAATAGCTCCGCAAAGCGGCGTAACCCTTAGCCCATGCATTGTAAAAGGAAGCAGTGATATCACGATGATGCAGTCGAGTTAGAGCACGTTGGACGTCATATCGAAATCAATCAGACTCAAGATGGCTTACCGTGCGCGGCTAGTGAAAATGCCCAGCGCGCCCATTTTCAAAGGAACTTCCTCTACTCATCCCAACACACACACTGCAAAAATGCATTAATCGGACAAGCGATGCCGTTCTCGAAATTGACGAAACCAATCAAGAAGACTGCCGTGGCGCCACACTGAAAATCGCAGCACGCCAATTTTAGAAAGGAACCCTTCCTCTACTCAACCCCAACACACCCTGCAAAAATGGATTTAATCGGACAAGGCGTTCTCCTCGAAATCGATGGAAACCAATTTCAAGATGGCTGCCATGGAGGCCACATGAAAATCGCAGCGCGCCATTTTCGAAAGGACCCTTCCTCTGCTCAACCACAAATACCCTGCAAAAATGGATTAATCGGACAAGGCGTTCTCCTCGAAATCACTGAGAAACCAAAGTTGACGGACGCACC
>CM068955.1:12630393-12643142 GCA_035128595.1 Eptatretus atami
GAACACCGAAGTATGAACTTTGACCTCTGTGACCTTGAAAAGTAGGTCAAATCAAAAACCCGGGTTATATCTCATGTATCCTCATCAGCTATACCTGTGATAAAAATTTGGCGATGATCCAGCCATTCGTTCAGGAGAAATAGCCATTTCTAGGTTTTCAAACTGAAAACCTAGAAAATGGCTATTTCTCCTTGAACGAATGGCTGGATCATCGCCAATTTTTATCACAGGTATAGCTGATGAGGATAACATGAGATATAACCGGGTTTTTTGATTTGACCTACTTTCAAGTCACAGAGGCAAGTTATACTTCGGTGTTCGGGCGTCCGTCAACTTTGGTTCCGTCGATTTCGAGAGAACGCCTTGTCCGATTAAATCCATTTTTGCAGGGTATGTTGTGGTTGAGCAGAGGAAGGGTCCTTTCGAAAATGGCGCGCTGCGATTTTCAATGTGGCCTCCATGGCGCCATCTTGAAATTGGTTTCCATCGATTTCGAGGAGAACGCCTTGTCCGATTAAATCCATTTTTGCAGGGTGTGTTGGGGTTGAGTAGAGGAAGGTTCCTTTCTAAAATTGGCGTGCTGCGATTTTCAGTGTGGCGCCACGGCAGTCTTCTTGAATTGGTTTCGTCAATTTCGAGAACGGCAATCGCTTGTCCGATTAATGCATTTTTGCAGTGTGTGTGTTGGAGTGAGTAGAGGAAGTTCCTTTGAAAATGGGCGCGCTGGGCGATTTTCACTAGCCGCGCACGGTAAGCCATCTTGAGTCTGATTGATTTTCGAATATGACGTCCAACGTGCTCTAACTGACTGCATCATCGTGATATCACTGCTTCCTTTTACAATGCATGGGGCTGAAGGGTTACGCCGCTTTGCGGAGCTATTTTTAATATCAGTATAAGGCCAGTTCTTTTAATTGAAAGTGCCCATGTCTTTGTTCCAATTCATAAGGAATGTAAAATCTAAACACCTTTTCTTGTAGGTATCCTTGAATGCAAAAAATTAATAATTTTTTGAGGCCTTCTTGCTGTCATTTATGTATCAGAAATATATGACAGATTAATATGATGACACGTAATACACACCATCTTCCTGTTGTTTAAACTTGTTTGTATTCCTCGACTTTGTATAGATTATCCAATTTCCTTCCTTCTTTGTCATAAAAAACTCTTGCTCCACCATCATATAATTTCCTATCCTAAAATTGTGTATTTGTTGTTTTTCTAATTGTGCTTCCACATATATCCTGATTCTTACCAAGAGGATAATACTTCTCTAGAGACTGATAAAAATCGTGTAGGTCTTCTAGGTTTAATGAAAAAGACCAATTATATCCTAAATCGCGTATATTATACCTCCATTTCTCTATCTCGATATTAACACACTTCCTTCTTTAAAAATTTCAATATTGAGCAGATAATTGAATTTATAAGAAAAGGGGTGTGGTTGTTGAACCAGGTGTTGTGTTTGTAAATTATACTTGTTTAGCAAAACGTGCTGTTTTATTTGAGGATATATATTGTGTGATAAATCACTTAACTCACCAAGTTCATAGCGTCAATCGGGCCTTGGATAATTCATGAATTTAAAACATTTTTTCATATTAATATTTTTTGCTCTCCTATATTTCTGTCGTTCAGCCTGTGCCTTTGTGTAATAATTTGATAAATCAATATCAGTTCTTGGGATACACCAAAGATCGAACCATCTTTACCCACATTAGTCATTTATATTAGATTAAAAATAATGTCATTAAATAATGTTATTTTGTTGAGTTGAAATAACACATATCGACATATATACCACAACACTTGAATTAATATTGGACTTGAATGTTTGAGTAAACCCATTCTGTAAGAATTTATTTACTTTCATCAGTGGTGAAAGACCATAACTATCAAAATAATATTTGTGTTAACTATTAAAATACAAACCCAATGAGAACCGTTCCCATTATTATTCTCTTCTAAGTTCATAATAAATTCTTTGTATGTTTAGACACGTTTGTTAATTCATCTCTCATACAAATACCAATCTATTGAATTTTTAATTTCTTACAATATTTGACAAGTTCTAAATTTATGTTGTATTCTTTCCAATTCTTTTAAACCACTCATCAATTCTCATTATTTATTAATAGTTATAAATCCATCACCCTCTTTTAGTTAATTTTACACCTGATTGTGCGATAAAGAAAGCATATCTCCAACTAACAATCTCGCTTTATGGAGGAGCTTTCAAGTTTTTCAGCAAAATCTACAATTACACACTTCCACTAATTTGTTTCTCCAACTCTTTGTTATGTCTTTCCAACTCTTTTTGAGCCCGGAGTTGAGCCTTCCTTTCGTTGGCAGTTTTCCCGCTGCTGAATACCACCCGTCAATGCTCCAGCCGTCACTAAACCAGCAAATTAAAGGAATTAGAAATGGAGAAATCCTCCACTCGTCTCTCTCTTATTGAAATATTTTTCAAACATTGGTTTTGACATTTTAATTTTAAGGGAGCCATTATCGTCAAGATTTTCACCTGTTCTCTTGTAGCAAAACATCAATTCTTACTGCTCAATTTTCTCTGAATTGTATTAACGTTAATCATACAAGGCTTTTGATTTTGATACAAGATGAATGTTTATGAAGATTGATTTGATTACATATACCCCAGTTGGCACTTTACTACTCATTTATTTATCAAAAAAATTATGTGAGACTAATCATAACACATTATCTTGTTAATCTCTGTAATTCTGTTTTCTCCAAAACACAACATATGTATCAACTTCTTCACTCTCTCCTCTTTCAATGTATGGGGAAGTATCCACTCGATTAGACTTATAGTTTCCTTTTGAGCACTCAGGTCAATCGCGTCGATTGCATGTCGGCTTTTTGAATGCAACCAAACATATCCAAAAATGGTTCTTTGTTACCATTGCTTTCACACACCTTTTTGTAAGACTTGTATGCTCAAGGAATCATTTTTTTCCCCAATCAATTCCAATCTATCTTGAAGATAAATGTTCCATCAGAGAAATGCCAAGTTGTTTCATCCTTTGCATTATCACTCAACACATTATTCTCATCAGTAGCATTACCCATCTGATTTCTTGAAAATAAGCCATAGGTATCGTGGATTTCCTTCCAGAACACCCACATTCCACGTGTAAGTAGTTTGGTTTGTTTAACGTGTGACATCTTCTGTTAAGGTATGATCCATTTTTGTGGTTTCTTGAGTTAAGTCTTCCATTCAACAGCTCTTCTGTTTTATGACGGGAGCATATTCACTAATATAACAACTCATTTAATCAATAACAAATTTATTCTGAGCATCAAAGACTTGGCAAATGTCAAAAAGCAATTTATTTCATTATCGTTCCTTCGCAGTTTAAATCTAATTTTAATCATACAGAACTTTATCAGGATCACAAATTCCAAAATATATCTTTAAGAGGAACTGCCATGGTAAAACTATTACCTGCTTTTTGTATCATCATTATACATTGCCTTTATTTGACTATATCCAGGGTCTGTGTTTGTTACCGTTGCCATATCAGGAATTCATCCTCGACAGCCCCTTCCCGTTCTATCATGAAATAAATATAGTGTAACTTTCATCATTTCAGATGTAGCAGAGACATAATCAACCGCTTCAATTCTTGTGGTTCCAATATGCAAAGAAACACTATCAAACATTTTCCAGAAGAAATCATTTATGAGTGTGGTTTTCGTGTTATTCCCAGCCTGAGTGAATATAAATTTATACAAGAAACTTTTGGCTAGATTCAAATATGTTTGTTGATTATTTATTTCAAAACTTTTGTTCCATTTGTATTCCAGTCTGTTCCAGTTATGGCATTTACATTGATAGTCTTCTTTTTAGTAGAGTTTGAGATAACAATGGTATCATCCAAATCATAGACTATCAATTGCTCCATTCGTGTATTATTTAGGAGAAAACAAGATGTTAAAACTTTTGAAACCTGACCCAAGTATTTGAATTATTTTCTGTCATTCTTGGGGAGACAACTGCGTTTTGCCATTTCTAGACTCTTTTTATTGTTGCAATTTATGGGATTCCTTTTGGGCATCTTTTATACTCTTTTATGCACCCCTACATTCCCACAGCAGAGGCAGTTGAACAAATGAGGTCTTTATGTTTCAGAATAGTTGAACCTATACCATTGGAGTATCAATTATCCCATCTCCTTAATTTCTAAATGATGTCTGCACCCCATTGTCTCTTAGGTTTATAGTATCCCCACCAGATACATACCTTCACCCTTGTAGTATGGGAAAGGAACATCCATCCCCTGTAATTATTTACATTTCCCCAACTCGTGTTTCCTCAACAATAACCATCGTATTATTCTTGCAAACTTCATGTTGGTGAATACTGATGGATATAATTTCTGCATTAAAAGAATCATGGCGATTATCTTGGTTGGTTATCCTTAAAATTTACTCTGTATCATGGTTTTCCAGACACGGGTCAATAAACCAGATTTTTTGGTTCCATATTGAATTTATAACCAATTGGGGTTGAGTATGCACTGAATGAAATACAATTTGTTCTTATTCCATCATTATAAGCACCATCCATCAAATCACAGTGAATGAATACCGAATTTCTGCTGAGGATATTTGAATGACATTATCACGATAAACATTCCATTAGTTTCAATCTTTTTTGAGGAGAAACCCATAACTCTCTAAATGAATTATCAATTGTGAATTCAACCTTGTAGTTATTGTTTTGTTTAATCATTGATTTTGAAAAGTTTGTTTTTGAATATCTGTAACAATTTTTTGTTATCACCCTGTTCTTTCATAAGGCGAGCAATTTCGGAAGATATTTGAGAAATCTCATAGCTCCGGGTGAAACTGTTATAGTTTTTGTCACTGTCTCCCGGATTACAACTAAACTTTGTCATTTTTCTCTGGGTATTAAACAAGGTATGATAAGTTTCCATAGACAATGAAGATTGCCTCATATGCTTTTGGTGTGTCAAGTTGTAGTGTGTTATGGGAACGACGATGTGTGATCACTCGAGAAATGAAAACAAGGATTGTGCTTCTCGTATACAAGTTCAAAAAAGCCTGTTTATAATTATTATAAAATCTCTTTTTTATTTTCTGAAACACATACTTGTTAATAGTGTTGAAAATAAGATAACACAAAATATTTTTCTTCAGTTTTTCAGTGGCAGTAATTCCACCATTCAGTGGCAAATTCAGTGGCAGTAATTCAACCATTATGTTATCTAGAAATATGTAATCTCTTTATCATCTTCCAACAACAAAAATAATTCTCATAAGCTTCTACAATTGATGATATTTTTTCATTTCATCATGAAGAGAGAATTAAACTCATTTAACATGGGGAAAAAATTTTGTATTGACATTTATTACTTATTTTCATGTTCATTAACTGGTCGAAAATGGCTGATGCTTCATTAAAACAATTGTTATTTCCAGCCTTCTTACTACCAACAACAATAACAATCTATTAACTATTGTGATGGGTCATTTGGAAGAAAACTAACACTGAACCAAGCCTACTTAAAGCCTCAATATGTTCTTCTCCTTTTCATTCTTCCTCCTTTACTGGCAACAGAAACCCATTATCAAGCGAGTTAATAAATAATACATGCTCCATCATCCTCATTTTTATATTCAATTGTTTATTGAAATAACTTGATTCACACCTCACTGTTGAACCTTGGTCTTCCTTCTTTGTAAGAAGAAACATTTTTCTTGGAGTTAATTTAACATGTGGTTGAACAGAAATGAAGAACCCAAATTCATCAATGTCAGCCCTTTTCTTTAACAAGATGAAGAAATTATGCTGGTTGTTTTATTGGAATGAAACCCACCATGGTTTTTGAATCTGTTGAATATTCATTGTTTTGAGAGCATTCACAACATAATCAGGGGGTTGATTTGGTCTCTTCAGTTGTTGAAATAATCCTTCATCATCAATATTCTATATTCTCCTTTCTTCTAGTTTTTCATCCGTCATTTGACGAAAATCTTTTATCATTTGAAGTTTTTTTTTAGGGGTTATTCTATAATGGAACTGCAGACATTTGTTGGGGAGTTTTTTTTTAAAACGTGGTTAAAAAAAATTCTCTTGTTTTCTTTCAAACACTTCTTCACCCGTTAGTTTCTGCCTGCGTTTCTTCTTTATGTCCTTCCTGTTGTTTAACAACTTTTGAACCAACTCTTGATGTCCCTTAAATCTTCTTTTCTCATTCTTTTGCATCCATTTATTTATTGGAAAATATCATTTTATGAATTGTAAAGGTCAATAGGGAAATCATCCTTTTCTTTAGAATTAAACAAGTTGCAATTTCTTCTTCACTAAACACTTGCATCTCTGCTTTTCATACATTTGCGTTGAGTTCCTTCATACAACATCAAAACCGAATGATCAAATCTTAACCCCGCTCAGATGTTTAATAATTTGTCTCATTCCTTCTGGATTAGTTTCTCTCATCACCAATGACACAGATTTTAGTTATTTAACTCACTTACAATGTGAATATTTTGTTGTACCAAGAGAGACCTCCTCAAATATTTGACCTTCGTCCCTCAATCGCATATGTCCTCGTTGAAATGTAGTATAAATCTTTACCTTCCACTTCTCCTGGTCGCATAACCCTGGTTGTTTTAGATACAGTACGGATCACAGGGTGTTGTTTTTTTTTAAACATGTAATCTTTTCATGATTCAAGAACAAGATTTATGAAAGTTTTTTCCAGAAAGCAAGATTTGCCCAAGATTGATCATAACAACTATCATTGTGTATGTGATTGTTTATGAAAATAAAAAATATTAATATATATTAATATCCCTCAGTATCTCATCTTGAAGCCTGTGTTGCTTGGTGGTTAGGGTGGTGGCTTGGGATCCAGGGATCCCAGGGTCCTGAGTTCAAGCCCCGTTGGCTGCTGAATTAACACCAAGGGGTTGACTCAACCTGTCATCCTTCGAGGTCGGCGAAATGAGTACCAGTGTACTGTCCCGGTGTATGCCTTGTTAGAATAGGTGTATCATATCCCTGTGTGTCGTAAGAGGCGACAGGGTTGGCGTCAGGAGGGCATCCGGCCATAAAAAAACATTGCCTCAAGAAAAAGCCCAACCCCTGCACAGCAGGGAAAAAATGGCTGTAAAAACGGTCATTTATATTATCTCATCTTGTTTCACAACAATGCATATATTTTCCAACCGTGTGTTTCAAATACTCCTCAAATCTTTTTTTTCACACAATGTGAACAATTGTCTCTCCAAAATTGTTTATATCTATTGAAATTTAACTGAATATAATATAAGTATTAGCATTATTTCTTATCGAGCGACGAGGGAGTTGAAAGTATGATTGATTAAGATAAATACAATTTCAAGAAGAATGCCTCCCTCTTGTGTAATACATATACATAATCGTTTGGTTTCTCTCATTAACACAATCATCATAGATACGAGATTCTTTTTGATTTATCCAAATCTTTGGGTGAAGGTATGTATCCGTATTATCACTAAGAATACAAGTTGCAGGTTTTGATTCTTTACATTTCTGTGTATCACAAAATGGTTGAATTATATCTTCAATGTTATAATACCCTAGTTTGTTTGAAGTTTAAATACACTTATGTCTTCTTTTTGAAGACCTGCATTAAAACTTGTGAGAGTAGTTGATACTAAGTTGAAACTTGACTTTATGAAAATTAACAATTTTGGTACTACAGAACTTTAATATGGATACAAACACGACATAATAGTGACTGAAGCTTTCATGCTGCACTCTTCAGGGTAAAATCACAGCAAGTGAAGGAGGAAGTGAAGGCGCGGCTTTATACGCAGGTCTCAATAAGGTAGACGCTGATGGTTCAACTGTGATGATGTTACGGTTAATCGAACGCCATTGGTTGGCTATCATCTCACCTCGAGCTTCCCATTGGCTGGAGCAGAGTTCGTGATGATTGACGTTTTGCAACCACATCCTGGAGAGAGGGGGATGGGTTTCCCCTAAGGTCCATTCACCATTTGTTACCGTACTTCCCTTGATTTTCATGCTGAAAGAGACAGAGATCGCACAGAGTTCAGGATATGAGCCGAGGTCGGAGCTCGTTTCATTTACGTATGTTGGAAGCAACCTTCATCCCTTACCCTCGATCAATATTATGTCGTCAAAAGGAATTTGTACGATATATGTGTACGAGGAGAGGAGAAAAAGGGCATTTACCCATATAATTATATGGATTCCTTTGAAAGATTTAAGGAAAATAAGAATTCCTCCTCAAAAGCGTTTTTTATAACAAGTTAGGAAGATGTCATATTACGGGTGAAAGAATATGAAAGCAAAACATGTTTGGAAAGAGTTTGAGATTAAGAAATATGGTGAATATCATGACCATTATTTATAACTGATGTTTTATTACTCGCTGATGGTTTGAGACATTTAGAAAAGTTTGTTCTTATAAAGATTCCAATGGACTTGATCTTGTCTATTATTATACATCTCCTGGACTAGCCTGGAGCGTCATGTTAAAAATGACTAAACAACCCCTTGATCTCTAAGTGAATATAGTTATGTTCTTAATGATAGAAAGGCTAAAAGAGGAGGAATTTCACCAGATTGACTTGAAAATGTGAACAGGATTTGCATATTGCATCCTGAATTTGGAAACCAACTATTTTTGAGGTCAAAAGGTCAAAGGTCAACTCAAGGTCAAACTTCTAAAATCATCAAAATTCAATCTGAAAAATAAACGATTTTCATCGATGACCTGAACTTTGATTATGATTGTCAATTTTAATCTAATGAAATGGACAATTTGATGTATCCATGGCAACCTTTGGACAGGGGGGTGGATGTTGTAACTATCGTGCTCTGCACGAAGTCTTTTTCTTCTTTAAACTGTTGTTTTTGTTTGCTGTTCTTTGTATCGTGTTACTCCTTTCCATTAATTTTAATGTTTATTTTTCTCCTTTATGACCAACATTTTGATAATTATATTTTTAACTTATTCTGATGTACTTTGCATTTACAATTTGCACAGCCTCATCAGTTGTGGTTTGCACATCTCCCTAAATCTCATTTTTTTTACCATTGTGTTTCTTCATTTTTACCTTTCATTTGTCTTCCTTATTTGGTGAACTCTTCAATAGTATTACCCGCACCCACGAAGCGAAAAACAGGGTTAAGGCAATTTGTTCATGTCTGTCTGTCCCTCTCTCTATTTGTCCACAACATCAGTTTTGATCGAGGAACAACTTATTCAAATTGAATGTTATATTTGAACATGAATCAGTACATGAATAGGAAGACAGTTTACCATTTAACAGTACTTTGTCTCTGAATTCTTCCTGATCACACATGTGTAGAGGGAGTGAGTTTTTTAGTTTTTTTTTTACTTTGCCTAACTTGACAGTCAAATAAAATTGGAAATCACTACAACCAGGAAACATTAGTTTTTAAGAACGTCATAACGGACACATACGACAGGCACAATAACTCGTATATACGTGTTGGATAAGACATTGCGGAAAACGGCGTTAAAACCAGAATTGATTTATTTATTCGACTTTTTCTGATCTTTATTTTATTTAGATTGAATTATAATACTTAAACACGAGAACACAAATCACCTTTTTATCTCCCCAAAAACCTCCATTTTTCAAGTAATTGGGCATGTTAAATAAGGTGGTATATGAAACAGTTTCAAAAGCACTCAACTTCCGAATTTTTTTTTTTAAACGATCTTTAAAATCATTATTTTATCTCAATTGAAGTATAACAGCTGAACACTCCATGGGGTACTCTAATCGATGAACTCTCTAGTTCTCTAGAAAAAGTGTATAAGCTTCAAGAAAAACTATCATCAACATGATATTACTCTGTGGCCTTACTCAGCTCATTATTTTGCTATTTAACCTGCATCTACCCAAATTGAAATTGTTTTTTTTTTTTTGACAGGCCTTTTTCTGTGATGATGTGCCTGTATGTACCATTGTATTTAATTATTCCGTTTGAATTTTCACATGTAATCTCCATTTACTTGAGGACTTTCACATGACATTAATCTCTTCCAGATGTGCCCCTCTCCTGGCTGGGCTTTCGCTTTGCAATACTCCGTCAGTTGAACTCTGACCTATTGTCCTTTGTGTTGACCACACCGACCTCGCACTTCGGCCTGGCCTTTTCTCACAGTCTCGCTGCTGTGTTTCGCAAAGGCAAAGGTATGCCTGAAAGCATTGCTTGCTTGTATCTCTGTGTTCATTTTTGTTTGCCTTCATGCATTTTGGTTTGTGAATCGTTTCTAGTCTCCTTTTCCACCAAGAGGTGGAAGGAGATTATATTTTCATCCTGTCTATTTGTTTGTGTGCAGGATATCTCAAAAGTTGTGGACGGATTCGGACTAAAATTGTTGGAGAGGTTGGGTGTGTGACAAGGATTAACTGATTAGATTTAGTGAAGATCTGGATCCGGATCCGGCGACTATAATTTTTTTAATGATTCTTCACCATTGACAGATAGGCCAAAAAATTATACATAGCACGATTAATCAAAAAGTTGTGGACGGATCGGACAAAATTCGGTGGACACTTTGGGTGTGTGACGATGAAGAATGATTCAATTTTGGTGAAGATCCGGATCTGATAATTTTAAGTGAGTCTTCACCATTGAGAGATTGGGTCAAAAACGATATATAGCACGATATTTCAAAAATGTATTGGGCCAGGTATGTCTCATGGATCAGGCATTGCATGGCGAGGTATGTGCCTCTACGAGTGCCTTTCTAGTTATTGTTGTTTTTCTTCTTAATTACCTCTGTCACGCAAGGTGACATTATTTTTCACCCCTGTTCTGTCTGTTGTTTGTCTGTCGCCTCTCTGTTAGCTAAATATCTCACAAAGTTAGGAGGATTCAGACGAATTTGCTGGACAGCCTGGTGTGTGACAAGGACGAATTGATTAGATTTTGGTGAAGATCCGGATCCGGGTATGAGAATTTTTTGAAGTGATTCTTCACCATTGAGAGATAGGGCCAAAAAAATATGTAGCACGATATCCTCCTCCTCCTTCATATGCAGCACACAGCTGCAGGTAGCATCATTGCTGAGGGTGTGGCTATGGTGCTGATGCACTGCCCTATTACCAGTAACACTGTTACTCATTTCACCGACCTCAGAAGATGATCGGCTGAGTCAACCTCATCTGGTGTAAATTCAATGGCCGACAGGGCTCAAACCCAGGACCCTAAGATCCCAAGCCAGCCACCCTAACCACTAATCGGGGCTCAAACTCAGGACCCTAAGATCCCAAGCCCAGTCACCCTAGTCACTAATCCAACACCAGGTGTGATGTAGCACGATATTCAAAAAGTTATGATGTATTTGGATGAAACTGGTGGATAAGTTTGGGTCGATGACAAGAAACAAAGCCAGTTAGATTTTGTTAAGGTCTGGATGCAGATTCGGTCTATCAGTGGGTTACAAAACAAACTGTTCAGCCCTGGCAGAGGTATGTGCTCCATTGAGTGTGTTTTAGTTCCTCGCGCAACGCGAAGCAAAAAGCAGTGTTGAGACATTGGTTCATGTCCATCCGCCTTCCTGTCTGGCTGTCTGTCTTACTCATTTATGATCGTCATTTTTGGTCGAGAAGCAACTTATTTAAATGGAATGTTATATTTTGAAACACGAATCGGAACGTGAATAGGAAAACAAGTCTGCCGTTTTACTGTATTTTGGCTTTGTATTTGTCCCTATGACACTATGCACAGGGTGGAGTGACATGATATGTTTACTCTCCTCCACTTGCATGGCATTCAAACAAAATTGAAAATCATTCCCAAGGAAACCTATGGTTCTGGTTTAGGACGTCATAATGACATAAACAACAAGCACAAAAACTAATGTAACATGTAGAATGGGGTGGTGTATAACACACTGGAAAATGGTGGTAAAACCCGGAATCAATTTATTTATATGCCTTTTAACCTCTTTAAACCTTTATTTGAAATGAATATATACTTGTTGAATGTAGAACACAAATCGCCTTCGTAATACTTTCAAGAACCATGTCAAGAACCAATGTGGCGTGTGCATCGGTGTGAAGAAGAGGCCTGCCAATATCTCTGCTTGATGCTGATTGAGATTGCATTCCATGTTCATCAATAAAGCCTAATCTTCTCAATTGTGACTCAACGTCTTCGTATTACAGTGATGTGAGGGGGTTGGTATGTAAGACTACCTCAGGAGTGCGAAACCTCCGGATTTTTAAAACGATCTTTGAAATCATTATTTTATTAAAACTGAGGACAGGAGGGCCTTGTCGTTCATGGGTTTCCCCTTTGAGAATTCGCCCTACCGTGATGAAGTCATTGAGCAAGGTTTTCAGATTGCAGTCAATGCGCTCAAATAATTGTAGATTGGTGAACTATTTTCCCATTTATCACCTAATTAACATGGGCGGGTGAACACAAAAACCTCAAACCACCAAAAAACATCACCACCATCATCTCCATCAACTCGTCTTATCGTCGTCATCACATATTGGATCAAGTTGATCATCATTAATTATTAAGGCGATTTTCATGATCTCAAGAATTTGAACTCACGAAAATAAACTTTATTTTATGTTCTTAATCAATATTTTTTTCATGAAAAAAGTACAAAAACAATGCACAAACATGTTAATTAAGGGTACAGTTTGGTCAAATTTTAAAGTTGAAGTCCTAACCCTATTTTCCCACATTC
>CM068955.1:12643167-12656369 GCA_035128595.1 Eptatretus atami
TAAATCATTTTTGCAGTGTCTGTTGGGTGGGGTAGAGGAGGTTCCTTTCGATAATGAGCGCAATTTGATTCTCAGCTAGGCCACCAGGGGGCCAAAACTTGGCCCCCTGGTGGCCTAGCTGAGAATCAAATTGCGCTCATTATCGAAAGGAACCTTCCTCTACCCAGCCGCAACAGACACTGCAAAAATGGATTTAATCGGACAAGGCGTTCTCCTCGAAATCGACGGAAACGAATTTCAAGATGGCTGGAATGTGGGAAATAGGTTAGGACTTCAACTTTAAAATTTGACCAAACTGTACCCTTAATTAACATGTTTGTGCATTGTTTTTGTACTTTTTCATGAAAAAAATATTGTTAAGAACATAAAATAAAGTTTATTTTCGTGAGTTCAAATATCTTGAGATCATGAAAATCGCCTTTAATAATTAATGATGATCAACTTGATCCAATATGTGATGACGACGATAAGACGAGTTGATGGAGATGATGGTGGTGATGTTTTTTGGTGGTTTGAGGTTTTTGTGTTCACCCGCCCATGTTAATTAGGTGTAAATGGGAAAATAGTTCACCAATCTACAATTATTTGAGCGCATTGACTGCAATCTGAAAACCTTGCCTCAATGACTTCATCACGGTAGGGCGAATTCTCAAAGGGGAACCATGAACGACAAGGCCCTCTGTCCTCAGTTTTAATAAAATAATGATTTCAAAGATCGTTTTAAAAATCCGGAGGTTTCGCACTCCTGAGGTAGTCTTACATACCAACCCCCTCACACACTGTAATACGAAGACGTTGAGTCACAATTGAGAAGTTTAAGGCTTTATTGGATGAACATGGAATGCAATCTCAATCAGCATCAAGCAGAGATATTGGCAGGCCTCTTCTTCACACCGATGCACACGCCACATGGTTCTTGACATGGTTCTTGAAAGTATTACGAAGGCGATTTGTGTCTACATTCAACAAGTATATATCATTTAATAAAGGTTTTAAAGAGGTTAAAAGGCATATAAATAAATTGATTCCGGGTTTTACCACCATTTTCCCAGTGTGTTATACACCACCCCATTCTAACATGTTACATTAGTTTTTGTGCTTGTTGTTTATGTCCATTTGACGTCCTAAACCAGAACCATAGGTTTCCTTGTGGAATGTTTTCAATTTTGTTTGAATGCCATGCAAGTGGAGGAGAGTAAACTATCATGTCACTCCACCCTGTGCATGGTGTCATAGGGACAAATACAAAGCCAAAATACAGTAAAACGGCAGACTTGTTTTCCTATTCACGTTCCGATTCGTGTTCAAAATATAACATTCCATTTAAATAAGTTGCTTCTCGACCAAAAATGACGATCATAAATGAGTAGACAGACAGCACAGACAGAGGCGGATGGACATGAACCAATGTCTCAACACTGCTTTTTGCTTCGCGTGCGCGAGGGAACTAAAAACACACTCAATGGAGCACATACCTCTGCCAGGGCTGAACAGTTTGTTTTGTAACCCACTGATAGACCGAATCTGCATCCAGACCTTAACAAAAATCTAACTGGCTTGTTCTTGTCATCGACCCAAACTTATCCACCAGTTTCATCCAAATACATCATAACTTTTTGAATATCGTGCTACATCACACCTGGTGTTGGATTAGTGACTAGGGTGACTGGGCTTGGGATCTTAGGGTCCTGAGTTTGAGCCCCGATTAGTGGTTAGGGGGCTGGCTTGGGATCTTAGGGTCCTGGGTTTGAGCCCTGTCGGCCATTGAATTTACACCAGATGAGGTTGACTCAGCCGATCATCCTTCTGAGGTCGGTGAAATGAGTAACAGTGTTACTGGTAATAGGGCAGTGCATCAGCACCATAGCCACACCCTCAGCAATGATGCTACCTGCAGCTGTGTGCTGCATATGAAGGAGGAGGAGGATATCGTGCTACATATTTTTTTGGCCCTATCTCTCAATGGTGAAGAATCACTTCAAAAAATTCTCATACCCGGATCCGGATCTTCACCAAAATCTAATCAATTCGTCCTTGTCACACAACCAGGCTGTCCAGCAAATTCGTCTGAATCCTCCTAAACTTTGTGAGATATTTAGCTAACAGAGAGCGACAGACAAACAACAGACAGACAGGGGTGAAATAATGTCACCTTGCGTGACAGAGGTAATTAAGAAGAAAAACAACAATAACTAGAAAGGCACTCGTAGAGGCACATACCTTCGCCATGCAATGCCTGATCCATGAGAACATACTGGCCCAATACATTTTTGAAATATCGTGCTATATATCGTTTTTGACCCAATTCTCTCAATGGTGAAGACTCACTTTAAAATTATAAGATCCGGATCTTCACCAAAATTGAATCAATTCTTCATCGTCACACACCCAAAGTGTCCACCGAATTTTGTCCGAATCCGTCCACAACTTTTTGATTAATCGTGCTATGTATAATTTTTTGGCCTATCTGTCAATGTGAAGAATCATTAAAAAAATTATAGTCGCCGGATCCGGATCCAGATCTTCACTAAATCTAATCAGTTAATCCTTGTCACACACCCAACCTCTCCAACAATTTTAGTCCGAATCCGTCCACAACTTTGAGATATCCTGCACACAAACAAATAAGACAGGGATGAAAATATAATCTCCTTCCACCTCTTGGTGGAAAAGAGGACTAGAACGATTCACAAACCAAAATGCATGAAAGGCAAACAAAAATGAACACAGAGATACAAGCAAGCAATGCTTTCAGCATACCTTTGCCTTTGCGAAACACAGCAGCGAGACTGTGAGAAAAGGCCAGGCCGAAGTGCGAGGTCGGTGTGGGTCAACACAAAGGACAATAGGTCAGAGTTCAACTGACGGAGTATTGCAAAGCGAAAGCCCAGCCAGGAGAGGGGCACATCTGGAAGAGATTAATGTCATTGAAAGTCCTCAAGTAAATGGAGATTACATGTGAAAATTCAAACGGAATAATTAAATACAATGGTACATACAGGCACATCATCCACAGAAAAAGGCCTGTCAGAAAAAAAAAAAACAATTTCAATTTGGGTAGATGCAGGTTAAATAGCAAAATAATGAGCTGAGTAAGGCCACAGAGTAATATCATGTTGATGATAGTTTTCTTGAAGCTTATACACTTTTTCTAGAGAACTAGAGAGTTCATCGATTAGAGTACCCCATGGAGTGTTCAGCTGTTATACTTCAATTGAGATAAAATAATGATTTTAAAGATCGTTTAAAAAAAAAAATTCGGAAGTTGAGTGCTTTGAAACTGTTTCATATACCACCTTATTTAACATGCCCAATTACTGAAAAATGGAGGTTTTTGGGGAGATAAAAAGGTGATTTGTGTTTCTCGTGTTTAAGTATTTAATTCAATCTAAATAAAATAAAGATCAGAAAAAGTCGAATAAATAAATCAATTCTGGTTTTAACGCCGTTTTCCGCAATGTCTTATCCAACACGTATTACGAGTTATTTGTGCCTGTCGTATGTGTCCGTTATGACGTTCTTAAAAACTAATGTTTCTGGTTGTAGTGATTTCCAATTTTATTTGACTGTCGAAGTAGGCAAAGTAAAAAAAAAACTAAAAAACTCACTCCCCTCTACACATGTGTGATCAAGGAAGAATTCAGAGACAAAGTACTGTTAAATGGTAAACTGTCTTCCTATTCATGTACTGATTCATGTTCAAATATAACATTCAATTTGAATAAGTTGCTTCCTCGATCAAAAACTGATGTTGTGGACAAATAGAGAGAGGACAGACAGACATGAACAAATTGCCTTAACCCTGTTTTTCGCTTCGTGGGTGCGGGTAATACTATTGAAGAGTTCACCAAAATAAGGAAGACAAATGAAAGGTAAAAATGAAGAAACACAATGGTAAAAAAATGAGATTTAGGGAGATGTGCAAACCACAACTGATGAGGCTGTGCAAATTGTAAATGCAAAGTACATCAGAATAAGTTAAAAATATAATTATCAAAATGTTGTCAAAAGGAGATAAAATAAACATTAAAATTAATGGAAAGGGTAACCCCGATACAAAGAACAGCAAACAAAAACAACAGTTTAAAGAAGAAAAAGACTTCGTGCAGAGCACGATAGTTACAACATCCACCCCCCTGTCCAAAGGTGCCATGGATACATCAAATTGTCCATTTCATTAGATTAAAATTGACAATCATAATCAAAGTTCAGGTCATCGATGAAAATCGTTTATTTTTCAGATTGAATTTGATGATTTTGAAGTTTGACCTTGAGTTGACCTTTGACCTTTTGACCTCAAAAATAGTTGGTTTCCAAATTCAGTGATGCAATATGCAAATCCTGTTCACATTTTCAAGCAATCTGTGAAATTCCTCCTCTTTTAGCCTTTCTATCATTAAGAACATAACTATATTCCACTTAGAGATCAAGGGTTGTTTAGTCATTTTTAACATGACGCTCCAGGCTAGTCCAGGAGATGATAATAATAGACAAGATCAAGTCCATTGGAATCTTTATAAGAACAAACTTTTCTAAATGTCTCAAACCATCAGCGAGTAATAAAACATCAGTTATAAATAATGGTCATGATATTCACCCATATTTCTTAATCTCAAACTCTTTCCAAACATGTTTTGCTTTCATATTCTTTCACCCGTAATATGACATCTTCCTAACTTGTTATAAAAAACGCTTTTGAGGAGGAATTCTTATTTCCTTAAATCTTTCAAAGGAATCCATATAATTATATGGGTAAAGCCCTTTTTCTCCTCTCTCGTACACATATATCGTACAAATTCCTTTTGACGACATAATATTGATCGATGGGTAAGGGATGAAGGTTGCTTCCAACATACGTAAATGAAACGAGCTCCGACCTCGGCTCATATCCTGAACTCTGTGCGATCTCTGTCTCTTTCAGCATGAAAATCAAGGGAAGTACGGTAACAAATGGTGAATGGACCTTAGGGGAAACCCATCCCCCTCTCTCCGGATGTGGTTGCAAAACGTCAATCATCACGAACTCTGCTCCAGCCAATGGGAAGCTCGAGGTGAGATGATAGCCAACCAATGGCGTTCGGATTAACCGTAACATCATCACAGTTGAACCCATCAGCGTCTACCTTATTGAGACCTGCGTATAAAGCCGCGCCTTCACTTCCTCCTTCACTTGCTGTGATTTTTACCCTGAAGAGTGCAGCATGAAAGCTTCAGTCACTATTATGTCGTGTTTGTATCCATATTAAAAGTTCTGTAGTACCAAAATCTGTTAATTTTCATAAAGTCAAGTTTCAACCTTAGTATTCAACTACTCTCACAAGTTTTAATGCAGGTAGCTTCAAAAAGAAGACATTAAGTGTATTTTAAACTTCAAACCAAACTAGGGTTATTATAACATTGAAGATATAATTCACCATTTTGTGATACACAGAAATGTAAAGAATCAAAACCTGCAACTTGTTATTCTTAGTGATAATACGGATACATACCTTCACCCAAAGATTTGGATAAATCAAAAAGAATCTTCGTATCTATGATGATTGTGTTAATGAGAGAAACCAAACGATTATGTATATGTATTACACAAGAGGGAGGCATTCTTCTTGAAATTGTATTTATCTTAATCAAACATTACTTTCAACTCCCTCGTCGCTCGATAAGAAATAATGCTAATACTTATATTATATTCAGTTAAATTTCAATAGATATAAACAATTTTGGAGAGACAATTGTTCCACATTGTGTGAAAAAAAGAGATTTGAGGAGTATTTGAAACACACGGTTGGAAAATATATGCATTGTTGTGAAACAAGATGAGATAATATAAATGACCGTTTTTACAGCCATTTTTTTCCTGTGTGCAGGGGTTTGGGCTTTTTCTTGGGACAATGTTTTTTATGGCCGGATGCCCTCCTGACGCCAACCCTGTCGCCTCTTACGACACACAGGGATATGATACACCTATTCTAACCAAGGCATACACGGGACAGTACACTGGTACTCATTTCGCCGACCTCGGAAGGATGACAGGTTGAGTCAACCCCCTTGGTGTTAATTCAGCAGCCAACGGGGCTTGAACTCAGGACCCTGGGATCCCTGGATCCCAAGCCACCACCCTAACCACCAAGCCAAACACAGGCTTCAAGATGAGATACTGAGGGATATTAATATATATTATATTTTTTATTATTCATAAACAATCACATACACAAATGATAGTTGTTATGATCAATCTGGGCAAATCTTGCTTCTGGAAAAAACTTTATTTAAATCTTGGTTCTTGAATCATGAAAAGATTACATGTTTAAAAAAAAAAACACCCTGTGATCCGTACTGTATCTAAAACAACCAGGGTTATGCGACCAGGAGAAGTGGAAGGTAAGATTTATACTACATTTCACGAGGACATATGCGATTGAGGGACGAAGGTCAAATATTTGAGGAGGTCTCTCTTGGTACAACAAAATATTCACATTGTAAGGTGAGTTAATAAACTAAAATCTGTGTCATTGGTGATGAGAGAAACTAATCCAGAAGAATGAGACAAATTATTAAACATCTGAGCGGGGTTAAGATTTGATCATTCGGTTTTGATGTTGTATGAAGGAACTCAACGCCAAATGTATGAAAAGCAGAAGATGCAAGTTTTGTGAAGAAGAATTGCAACTTGTTTTAATTCTAAAGAAAAGGATGATTTCCTATTGACCTTTACAATTCATAAAATGATATTTCCAATAAATAAATGGATGCAAAAGAATGAGAAAGAAGATTTAAGGGACATCAAGAGTTGTGTTCAAAAAGTTGTAAACAACAGGAAGACATAAAGAAGAAACGCAGCAGAAACTAACGGGTGAAGAAGTGTTTGAAAGAAAACAAGAGAATTTTTTTAACCACGTTTTAAAAAAAAAACTCCCCAACAAATGTCTGCAGTTCCAATTATAGAAATAACCCCTAAAAAAAAACTTCAAATGATAAAAGATTTTCGTCAAATGACGGATGAAAACTAGAAGAAAGAGAGAGATATAGAATATTGATGATGAAGGATTATTTCAACAACTGAAGAGACCAAATCAACCCCCTGATTATGTTGTGAATGCTCTCAAAACAATGAATATTCAACAGATTCAAAAACCATGGTGGGTTTCATTCCAATAAAACAACCAGCATAATTTCTTCATCTTGTTAAAGAAAGGGCTGACATTGATGAATTTGGGTTCTTCATTTCTGTTCAACCACATGTTAAATTAACTCCAAGAAAAATGTTTCTTCTTACAAAAGAAGGAAGACCAAGGTTCAACAGTGAGGGTGTGAATCAAGTTATTTCAATAAACAATTGAATATAAAAATGAGGATGATGGAGCATGTATTATTTATTAACTCGCTTGATAATGGGTTTCTGTTGCCAGTAAAGGAGGAAGAATGAAAAGGAGAAGAACATTATTGAGGCTTTAAGTAGGCTTGGTTCAGTGTTTAGTTTTCTTCCAAATGACCCATCACAATAGTTAATAGATTGTTATTGTTGTTGGTAGTAAGAAGGCTGGAAATAACAATTGTTTTAATGAAGCATCAGCCATTTTCGACCAGTTAATGAACATGAAAATAAGTAATAAATGTCAATACAAAATTTTTTCCCCATGTTAAATGAGTTTAATTCTCTCTTCATGATGAAATGAAAAAATATCATCAATTGTAGAAGCTTATGAGAATTATTTCTTTGTTGTTGGAAGTATGATAAAGAGATTACATATTTCTAGATAAATAATGGTTGGAATTACTGCCACTGAATTTGCCACTGAATGGTGGAATTACTGCCACTGAAAACTGAAGAAAAATATTTTGTGTTATCTTATTTTCAACACTATTAACAAGTATGGTGTTTCAGAAAATAAAAAAGAGATTTTATAATAATTATAAACAGGCTTTTTTGAACTTGTATACGAGAAGCACAATCCTTGTTTTCATTTCTCGAGTGATCACACATCGTCGTTCCCATAACACACTACAACTTGACACACCAAAAGCATATGAGGCATCTTCATTGTCTATGGAAACTTATCATCCTTGTTTAATACCCAGAGAAAAATGACAAAGTTTAGTTGTAATCCGGGAGACAGTGACAAAAACTATAACAGTTTTCACCCGGAGCTATGAGATTTCTCAAATATCTTCCGAAATTGCTCGCCTTATGAAAGAACAGGGTGATACACAAAAAAATTGTTACAGATATTCAAAAACAAACTTTTCAAAATCAATGATTAAACAAAACAATAACTACAAGGTTGAATTCACAATTGATAATTCATTTAGAGAGTTATTGGGTTTCTCCTCAAAAAAGATTGAAACTAATGGAATGTTTATCGTGATAATGTCATTCAAATATCCTCAGCAGAAATTCGGTTATTCATTCACTGTGATTGATGGATGGTGCTTATAATGATGAATAAGAACAAATTGTATTTCATTCAGTGCATACTCAACCCCAATGGTTATAAATTCAATATGGACCAAAAAATCTGGTTTATTGACCCGTGTCTGGAAAACCATGATACAGAGTAAATTTTAAGGATAACCAACCAAGATAATCGCATGATTTCTTTTAATGCAGAAATTATATCCATCAGTATTCACCAACATGAAGTTGCAAGAATAATACGATGGTTATTGTTAGGAACACGAGTTGGGGAAATGTTAAATAATTACAGGGGATTGGATGTTCCTTTCCCATACTACAAGGGTGAAGGTATGTATCTTGGTGGGGATACTATAAACCTAAGAGACAATGGGGTGCAGGACATACATTTAGAAATTAAGGAGATGGGATAATTGATACTCCATGGTATAGGTTCAACTATTCTGAAACATAAAGACCTCATTTTGTTCAACTGCCTCTGCTGTGGGAATGTAGGGGTGCATAAAAGAGTATAAAGATGCCCAAAAGGGAATCCCATAAATTGCAACAATAAAAAGAGTCTAGAAATGGCAAACGCAGTTGTCTCCCCAAGAATGACAGAAAATAATTCAAATACTTGGGTCAGGTTTCAAAAGTTTTTAACATCTTGTTTTCCTAATAATACACGAATGGAGCAATTGATAGTTCTATGATTTGGATGATACCATTGTTATCTCAAACTCTACTAAAAAGAAGACTATCAATGTAAATGCCATAACTGGAACAGACTGGAATACAAATGGAACAAAAAGTTTGAAATAAATAATCAACAAACATATTTGAATCTAGCCAAAAGTTTCTTGTATAAATTTATATTCACTCAGGCTGGGAATAACACGAAACCACACTCATAAATGATTTCTTCTGGAAAATGTTTGATAGTGTTTCTTTGCAATATTGGAACCACAAGAAGTTGAAGCGGTTGATATGTCTCTGCTACATCTGAAATGATGAAAGTTACACTATATTTATTTCATTGATAGAACGGGAAGGGGCTGTCGAAGGATGAATTCCTGATATGGCAACGGTAACAAACACGACCCTGGATATAGTCAAATAAGGCAATGTATAATGATGATACAAAACGCAGGTAATAGTTTTACCATGGCAGTTCCTCTTAAAGGATATATTTGGAATTTGTGATCCTGATAAAGTTTCTGTATGGACTTAAAATAGATTTAAACTGCGAAGGAACGATAATGAAATAAATTGCTTTTTGACATTTGCCAATGTTTTGATGCTCAGAATAAATTGTTATTTGATTAAATGAGTTGTTAATTAGTGAATATGCTCCCGTCATAAAACAGAAGAGCTGTTGAATGGAAGACTTAACTCAAAGAAAACCACAAAAATGGATCATACCTTAACAGAAGATGTCACACGTTAAACCAAACCAAACTACTTACACGCTGGGCATGTGGGTGTTCTGGAAGGAAATCCACGATACCTATGGCTTATTTTCAAGAAATCAGATGGGTAATGCTACTGATGAGAATATGTGTTGAGTGATAATGCAAAGGATGAAACAACTTGGCATTTCTCTGATGGAACATTTATCTTCAAGATAGATTGGAAATTGATTGGGGAAAAAAATGATTCCTTGAAGCATACAAGTCTTACAAAAAGGTGTGTGAAAGCAATGGTAACAAAGAACCCATTTTGGAATTGTTCTGGTTGCATTCAAAAAGCCGACATGCAATCGACGCGATTGACCTGAGTGCTCAAAGGAAACTATAAAGTCTAATCGAGTGGATACTTCCCCATACATTGAAAGAGGAGAGAGTGAAGAAGTTGATACATATGTTGTGTTTTGGAGAAAACAGAATTACAGAGATTAACAAAGATAATGTGTTTATGATTAGTCTCACATAATTTTTTTGATAAATAAATGAGTAGTAAAGTGCCAACTGGGGTATATGTAATCAAATCAATCTTCATAAACTATCATCTTGTATTCAAAATCAAAAGCCTTGTATGATTAACGTTATACAATTCAGAGAAAATATGAGCAGTAAGAATTGATGTTTTGCTACAAGAGAACAGGTGAAAATCTTGACGATAATGGCTCCCTTAAAATTAAATGTCAAAACCAATGTTTGAAAAATATTTCAATAAGAGAGAGACGAGTGGAGGATTTCTCCCATTTCTAATTCCTTTATTTGCTGGTTTAGTGACGGCTGGAGCATGACGGGTGGTATTTCAGCAGCGGTGAAAACTGCCAACGAAAGGAAGGCTCAACTCCGGGCTCAAAAAGAGTTGGAAAGACATAACAAAGAGTTGGAGAAACAAATTAGTGGAAGTGGTGTAATTGTAGATTTTGCTGAAAAACTTGAAACTCCTCACTAAGCGAGATGTTAGTTGGAGATATGCTTTCTTTATCGCACAATCAGGTGTAAAATTAACTAAAAGAGGGTGATGGATTTATAACTATTAATAAATAATGAGAATTGATGAGTGGTTTAAAGAATTGAAAGAATACAACATAAATTTAGAACTTGTCAAATATTGTAAGAAATTAAAAATTCATAGATTGGTATTTGTATGAGAGTGAATTAACAAACGTGTCTAAACATACAAAGAATATTATTATGAACTTAGAAAGATAATAATGGGAACGGTTCTCATTGGGTTTGTATTTAATAGTTAACACAAATATTATTTTGATAGTTATGGTCTTTCACCACCTGATGAAAAGTTAAAAAATTCTTACAGAATGTGGTTTACTCAACATTCAAGTCCAAATATTAATTCCAAGTGTTTGGTATACTATGTCGATATGTGTTATTTCAACTCAACAAAATAACATTATTTAATGACATTATTTTTAATCTAATATAAATGACTAATGTGGGTAAAGATGGTTCGATCTTTGGTGTATCCCAAGAACTGGATATTGATTTATCAAATTATTACACAAAGGCACAGGCCTGAACACAGAAATAAGGAGAGCAAAAAATATTAATATGAAAAAATGTTTTAAATCTCATGAATTATCCAAGGCCCGATTGACGCTATGAACTTTGGTGAAGTTAAGTGATTTATCACACATATATATCCTCAAATAAAACAGCACGTTTTGCTAAACAAGTATAATTTACAAACACAACACCTGGTTCAACAACCACACCCCTTTTCTTATAAATTCAATTATCTGCTCAATATTGAATTTTTAAAGAAGGAAGTGTGTTAATATCGAGATAGAGAAATGGAGGTATAATATACGCATTTAGGATATAATTGGTCTTTTTCATTAAACCTAGAAGACCTACACGATTTTTATCAGTCTCTAGAGAAGTATTATCCTTCTTGGTAGAATCAGGATATATGTGGAAGCCACAATTAGAAAAACAACAATACACAATTTTAGGATAGGAAATTATATGATGGTGGAGCAAGAGTTTTTTATGACAAAGAAGGAAGGAAATTGGATAATCTATACAAAGTCGAGGAATACAAACATAGTTTAAACAACAGGAAGATGGTGTGTATTACGTGTCTCATATTAATCTGTCATATATTTCTGATACATAAATGACAGCAAGAAGGCCTCAGAAAAATTATTAATTTTGCATTCAAGGATACCTACAAGAAAAGGTGTTAGATTTTACATTCCTTATGAATTGGAACAAAGACATGGGCACTTTCAATTAAAGAACTGGCCTTATACTGATATTAAAAATAGCTCCGCAAAGCGGCGTAACCCCTTAGCCCATGCATTGTAAAAGGAAGCAGTGATATCACGATGATGCAGTCAGTTAGAGCACGTTGGACGTCATATCGAAATCAATCAGACTCAAGATGGCTTACCGTGCGCGGCTAGTGAAAATCGCCAGCGCGCCCATTTTCAAAGAACCTTCCTCTACTCACTCCAACACACACACTGCAAAAATGCATTAATCGGACAAGCGATTGCCGTTCTCGAAATTGACGAAACCAATTCAAAAGACTGCCGTGGCGGCCACACTGAAAATCGCAGCACGCCAATTTTAAAAGGAACCTTCCTCTACTCAACCCCAACACACCCTGCAAAAATGGATTTAATCGGACAAGGCGTTCTCCTCGAAATCGATGAAACCAATTCAAGATGGCGCCATGAGCCACATTAAAATCGCAGCGCGCGCCATTTTCGAAAGGACCCTCCTCTGCTCAACCACAAATACCCTGCAAAAATGGATTTAATTCGACAAGCGTTCTCCTCGAAATCGACGAAACCAAAAGTGACGGACGCCCGAACACCGAAGTATAACTTGCCTCTGTGACTTGAAAAGTAGGTCAATCAAAAAACCCGGTATATCTCATGTTTATCCTCATCAGCTATACCTGTGATAAAAATTGGCATGATCCAGCCATTCGTTCAAGGAGAAATAGCCATTTTCTTAGGTTTTCAGTTTTGGCCCCCTGGTGGCCTAGCTGAGATCAAATTTGCGCTCATTATCGAAAGGAACCTTCCTCTACCCCGCCGCAACAGACACTGCAAAAATGATTTAATCGGACAACGGCGTTCTCCTCGAAATCAGACGGAAACGAATTTCAAGATGCGCTGCCATGGAGCCACATTGAAAATCGCCGCGCGCCATTTTCGAAAGGAACCTTCCTCTATCAACCCACATACCCCTGCAAAAATGGATTTAATCGGGACTAGGCGTTCTCCTCGAATCGACGGAAACCAATGTTCAAAGGTGGCTGCCATGGAGGCCACATTGAAAATCGCAGCGCGCCTATTTCGAAAAGAACCTTCCTCTGCTCAACCCCA
>CM068955.1:12659631-12675081 GCA_035128595.1 Eptatretus atami
GTGGTCCAGGAATAAACTTGAATAAAAGATTAGATGAGACTGACAATCCTAAACCGTGGAGCAAACCCATCAATATAGTTGATGAAGTGTGCATGAAGCACGATATTGATTACGGGATAATAAGACGTTGGAAGAAAAACATGAAGCCGACAGAGAATTGTTGTATAATTTGTCTCTGATACAAATCCAACCTTGAGAGAAAACGTTGATAGGTTCATCGTGAAGAAGATGATCAGTGCGAAATTGAAACTTGGGCTTGGAAATTCAAAAAAACTTAGAGGCCCTCTAATGATGTCATTAAGATGATGAGCAATTGTAGCTGATGGATTAGCATAAACCAATAATCACAAAGTTTCATAGAAGGAAGGTTTATTCCAAGGAAGTTGATTATATTTGGTCTCTCCATCTGGTCTATATTATATCTCCTTCGCTCTCTACTTATAATCTTTTTCAACACCATATTCCCAAGGCCCCAACTGACTTAAACACTAAACTTAGCACTTGATTCTTTCAATAAACTAACACAAATACCCACTAAAACTGTTCAGAACACAATTCCAACCTTTATAAATACAATCCCACAACCCCTGACACAAATCTTGATAACAAAATAAGCAAAACAACACACAAAAACCACTTATCTTGTTCTGGCCTAGGATGTTGCACAGCTGTGTGTGAACAACAGAAAGTGACATCCTCACCATGCGAACAACCTTAAGTCCCACATAAGCAGTCCAATAGATTGGTGTGCAGATGATGTTGACGGCGAGATTGAAGTGCCAGATGAGATGGGCTGGACAATTGGTGAAGATGGGGGAAGAGAGCATGACAAATTGAGCTGATAGGTTGAGGGAGCATGGTCGGAGGAAAAGTGGTAGACCACCTTTGAGAATGAAGGATTTTGTGAGGAGGGATATCAGTAAGGGGGCTGGGGGGTAGTGGTTGTTGAGTGGACAGAGTTGACTGAGAACAGAGGGAAATGGAGGAGTATAGTGGTCAAGGCAAGGCAGAAGCTTGGTGCCATTGGACCTCACCCCTTATAAAGGGAATATGAGGAGAAGAAGGTGTGTAAACCAGCGACTCTGAGCCTGTATACCGCCCATTTGCTCGACAAAAATGCACACAACTCAACAACTTTGTCAAAACGTTGCATATTGGAATGAGAGCATTGTAACTTTAGCACGAAGGACGAAGGTGGATACCTGGAGACCCGGGGAAGCTCCGTTCCACCTTCTGAAACCCACATATGGGGTTAAGAACCAATGACACACACACACACACACACACACACACACACACACACACACACACTTTTAAAGTTATGTCATCTTACATTCTTGCAGCATCGGATGAAGACAGACAAATCTGCGAGTCCCTCAATAGTCTTACCATGCAGAGAGGTCAAACATGGCTCCTCCAGTTCTCCTGGCTCTGGTGTCAAGTCATGAGCATGTAGTCGTGAGGCTGGTACTTTGAGGCGTCGGGATAGGCGCTCTACCAATATCACTACTGCAACATCTCGCCTCAAAGTTAAAGTCTGTTCCTTTTTAGTTGAACTTTGTGTCTCCATGTCAGTCTCAGGAGCAACAACATGCCATAAAACCCGTCTGAGTCCAAGTTGTGTGTCAAAACCACATGATGCAAGGCCCAGAGATGTGTTTCGTGGTTGGGAGGATGCAAGGCATGAGACAGCCTGTAAAAACTGTGGTAATGTGAGCCAAAGTTCAGATGATGGAGAATGAGGAGGTTGTTTGTGGCAGGCATTGAAAGAGGTGCTATGTTTGCTTTCAGCATCTTTTATTTGAGCAGGGAGCTTTGATCCTTGATTACAACCAGTGGGTTGTGAAGTACCATTGAGATGTGACGTTGAGGCCTTCATTTCTGCTTGTAGTTCTTGTGTTTCTATTTTTCTGCTTTGGTTATCAACTCTGAACTGATGATTTAATTCTGCGTTCAGGGTTTGAACTGCATGCAAATAACCAGAGTCCTTGACTTGAGTCTGCAACATTTCTTCTCCTTCATGAGCTTGAACACAGTGCTTGAAGTTAAGATCCAACGTTGTGAGCTGCAAGTTTGATTCCTGATCTTGATATCTTGCTCTCTGCTTATCATCTTTATCTTGGATTCGAGATCTATACTTAGGAGAAACACATGGTAAGGCTGATGAGGGAGATGGAGAGGGAGAAGGAGAAGATGAAGGAGAGATAGAGGGATGAGTTTGTGGAAAACCGACTCCAAATTCTTGAAGAAGCTGTGGTGGGAACAAGGGAAGAAATGATTAAAATGTTTAAAAACAAACTTTGCCCCTTTTTCATGATGCACAATTTTTATTACCTTTTATTCAACTTTGTTATCTCCATTACAGACTTGTGTTAAGTATTTCATTTAACTGTTTGAATATTTTTGTGGAATATATATATATATATATATATATATATATATATATATATATATATATATATATATATATATATACAAACGACTAGCAGGGGGTACCCAGCATTGCCTTGTGCTGTTCTCATCCTCTTGGCATTTTGAAAAAAAATCCAAAAAGAAGTCTATTTTTTGTGGGGGCCTAAAACACTTCTCTACACTCACGAAGGAATTGGGTCGGGGATCATGTAATATTACTTTCCACAGAGCTACAAAGGCTGAGGCACTACAGAGCGATAAAAAAAACAAAAAACAAGGAGAGGTAGATTCAAAACACCACCCCATGCCAAATAAATAAATAAGAAATAGTCTCGCACGCGACATCGCAGGGGCAACTTTAGTGCACGGCGTTGGAATTGGGAGCACGAGGTGTACAATAATTGATTAATTGCAGAATTAAAATAAATAAATAACCGTAAAATAATTAATTTCTCAATCAATTGACGAATAGCATATCTAAACCACCACTGTTTCATCTGAATCTGTAACTTTTTGAAGATTAAGTAATTAATCGAAAAATGAATAATTAAAATATTAATTGATTAATCAATAAATCAAAAATACTCTTTATAGCCAAATCACTTGTTCACTGTCATGTCCAAATATGAGCTTCCTAGCTCAAAAGGTGCCTGAGATATTGCCAGGATGAGAAATAAAATAAATAAGTAATTAATCATTAATTAATTAATTAGAAAAATTGGCAAAGCACATCTTCACCATTGTCCCAAATTTCAGTTTCCTATATCAAAGGATGGCTGAGATATCGCCCAGAACAACAAACAAACAAACACAAGAAGAGAGAAGCGTAAAACTGAGTACTCCCTTCCTTCGGTACCGGTGATGATGTCATACATTGCTATGATATGGAAATGGGAAGGAGCGGTGTACAAATCAAAAAAAATAAATGAAATCACACACACACCTCCTAGAGCATAGATTTCAAGAAAAAAATTGTTTTGATTGTCAGTGTTAATTGTATTGTTGCATGCCACTAACTACTACTACAACTACTGACTACTATGCATGCCAAACTAGGAGATGTAGCAACCATAACTGTCAGCCTTCCGCCTTCTGCCAACATTCACGTGGGCTAAGGCCAAACTCATTGGAACACTGGCGTAATCAAGAAAGTCTTGAGCGCCCTCGAGGACGGCGCTCGGTTGGATCGAGTAAAGGACGGCGCTCGGTTGGACCATGGTAAAGATTCGTGGCAAATTCCAAGGAAATATGAGCTGGTACATGCTCATTTAAATGGCAGATGTGTCCAAATAGAGAATAGCGTCTCCTTGCAATATCGAGTGTGATGGGGCCGAGTCTAGTGATCTCACAAATAGTCCTGTTTGAAACTTGGTCATACCATCATACCCCAAGAATGTGACATTGACATCGCATGCGGAAAGCTTCTAAAGTGTCTTGGTCCTTTTTCAAAAGAGTCCATGCCTCACAACTATAGAGTAGAACAGGTAGGACGCATGTTCTGTAAATGCAGAGCTTTGATGGTAAACTAAGACAGTCCTGTTTCCAGACGACGACTAGTTGCCCCATGACAGTGCCAGCCATGCCAATTTGTCTATGCACATCAGGGCTACAGTATCCAGATGAATGAATGTTGGAGCCCAGGAAGGTGAAATGGTCCACTGACTCCACAACCACACCAGAGATAGGTACTGGTCGGGGAGAAGGACCAATGGCAATGTTATGTACTTTACTTTTTTGCCATGAGGGCTTAAGGCCAAAGCTTTTAGCAAACGATTCAAAGCAGTTGAATACATCCGGACAGTAAACACTGTCTCTCACAAATAAGGCAAAACAAATCATCTGCATAGAGTAGATCGTTGATGATTTCTCCACTGATATCGATTCCAAGCTGAGCTGCACACCTTGCCATTATCCAGTCCCGAGTGCAGTAGAAGAGGGAGGGAGCAAGGATGCAACTCTGACGAACACCAGAAGACATGGGGAAAGGTGATAAGTCGGTGTCAACTCTGATGCAGGCTGTTGTATGTTCATGGAGGTTCCGGATTGGGTTGAAAAGTGATGATGGAACTCCATTGCTTCTTAGCACTTTCCATAGGGATGTTCGGTCAACAGTCAAATACGGCCTTGATGTCGATCAAGGCTGTATTTGACTCTGGCAACTGGACGGGGAACCACGGTCTTGCCTTCTGTTTACAGTAGTTCAGCACTTAATTCTCCTGCCTCACAGTCATGCCGAAGAGGAACGTATCTTCTCACAAGTTCGCAAAAACAAGACCGATTTCCGAGGGCACTTGTCAGATGAGGTCAACCTGCTTGCTCTCCTCACATGCAAACTAACTTCCTTTGTAAAAACCCTGGGTTATAAGTTTGATCCACTGAGAGATCTCATCAGGAAGGCCAAGGAAGCCTGCAGTGAAAAAATGCAGAGCACAGTCACATGAAGTGACTCGTCCATCAAGTCTTGGCCATGTCAATTTGATTTAGTTCTGCTCGTTTGGTGCTTCACGATCGTTGAGACGAGTCTATGCAGTACTTAGACTGCAAGTGAACATTTGAGTTGAGTTCTGAACAGCTGCAAGTCCACCTTGTCAAATAAACGACTATCTCAGTATTCTGGTGTATTTTGTGTCACTGACGTCTCGAATACTATTTTACCATGCTTCGATAACATTTTGCGCACTGCATTGTTTACAGACGCGTGGTTCCCTATTGCTGTTTTTTATTTTTATTTTTTTTTTAATCGGGCTGTGATCTTCGACGACGACGACGATCGACAAGATTCTTACTCATCAAGAGTATCCTGTCTCTCCACTTTTCGACATGCTTCAGTCAACTCTCCCATTTATTCCTCCTTAGGTTCAACTGGCTTTGCAGCAATGTTGCCAAACCACCGAGTATTTACATGAAATTTGAATTGTTTGCCTATACTTGGTACCAATTCAACATCTCATTGCAGTCATATTAGAAGAAAAGCAAAATGGTTGGACTCTTGCAATCATGATTGCTCAATGTGCCCCTGTGTGGTGATTCACTTTTTATTCATGGAAGTGTACCAAGCAATGAGGTTGGAGCTAGCCCAGTAATAAATAAATCAATAAATAATGCTTTATTAAACTACAAACACACAACAATCCAGATAAAAAAACCAGAAGGGCACTAAGTAGAGCGCATACCTCCACCACGTAATGCCTGATCCATGAGAACATGTCAGACGAAATACATTTTTGAAATATCATGCGATACAGTACCATGTCATTTTTAGCCCGATCTCTCAATGGTGAAGAATCAGTTAAAAAATTAGCAGATCCAGATCCGGAATTGGAACTTCAACAAAATTGAAACAATTTTTCCTTGTCAGACACCCAACGTGTCCACCAAGTTTCATCCCAATCTGTCCACAACTTTTTGAGATATCGTGCTCGATGTCATTTTTGGCCCGATCTCTCAATAGTGAAGAATCACATAAAAAATTATCGGATCCGGATCCGATTCGAATGTTCACCAAAGTTGAATCAATTCTTCCTTGTCAGACACCCAACGTGTCCATCAAGTTTCGTCCGAATCCGTCCACAACTTTTTGACATATCGTGCACACAAACAAACAAAGAAGAAACAAGCCGGTAGGCGACGAGGATGCCGCTCTGGATTGAAGCGCTGATACGATGCTTTTCATTCTGACCGATCCACCGACGAAGATTCATTCCAAGACGTATTGGTTCACATACAATTGTTCCTCTGCCTGGCAAGATTTTTTTTCTAAATATCTCGAAGTGTTTAATTCGAAGTCTCGTTTCTCCACATTCAAAACTGTAGACAAGTATTGAAAATAGTGAACGTAGGTCGAGAAAAAGTATTTTTTCGAATTTTGCGTATCAGCCCCGACACCCTTGGTGATCGAATCTGGAAAAATGCTGCGGTTCATTCTGTAGTAGTTATTAAAACTCTATCCATACACCGAACTTGAACGTTCCGCCGTCGACGGTTTCGAGGTCAAGGTCACTTAACATATTCCCTGTTCACCACCTTTCCGCATTCGGAGGGCTGCCATTCGGAAACTATGAGAGATAGAGGAACGTTATGCTGTCGCGATAACTAGATGGTGGCAAGGAATAGGCAGGAGTTGGTCCGGTCGCTTACCTATCATAGAAGCCGCGCTACGTCAGTTACCGTTTGGGTTCTTAAAACGCGGTTTTTCGGCGCTGCATAGCAACGGGTGGTTGCTTAGCAACGAAACTCAAACGCGCACACTCCCAGCACAAAGGGCACCTGTCGCAAGAAATTCATCGAAATCGGTTTGCTGTGTTTGGTGCTGTGCGACCCGCAGTCACAAACACACACAACACAACACAACAACACACACAACACAACACACCAACACACAACACACACAACCACACACACACAGACGGAAAACCCGACAATAACGGATATCTAGCGAATCCCAAAAGATGTCGTGCAGAGCATGATACTTGCAAAATCCACCCCACTCTCCAAAAGTTGCCCATGTGTGGGATGAGCATCCGAAGATATTCCCATTTCATTAAGATTAAAATTCACAATCTTAATTAAAGTTCAGGTCAATCAGATGAAAATTGATTATGTTTCAGAATGAAATTGATGATTTTAGAAGTTTGACCATGAGTTGACCTTTGACCTTATGACCTCAAAAATAGTTGTTTTTCCAAATTCAGCGATGCATCATGCAATTGCTGCTTAACTTTAAGGTTAATCAGATGAAAATTGATGATTTTTCAGATGAAATTTGATGATTTTAGAAGTTTGACCATAAGTTGACCTTTGACCTTTTGATCTCAAAAATAGTTGGTTTCCTAATTCAGTGATGCAATGTGCAAATCTTGTTCAAATTTCAAGTCAATCGGATGAAAAATTATTTCAAAAATTTACACCTGACGGAAGAATGAACTTTGACCTCAAAATCAATGGGCTTCTCAGCTGAGACTACCTCTACAACTTGGTAAAGTTCCATGACGATCAGTTTAGAATTGGACCTGTCGGCATCAAACAAACAGACAGAATAACAAAATCGACGAACCAATTTATTTGAAAAAAATCTTTGCTTTTGCAAGTAACAAACAAACAAGAAGGACGTCATGCAGAGCACGATACTTGCAAAATCCATGAAACAAATTTGACCTCAAAAATAATTGGTGGTTGAAATCATTGAGCAAATATGCAACTCCACTTCAAATTTTAAGGGAATCGGATGAAAATTGACAATTTTAGAAATACCGCCTTAGTTGTTCACCTTGGGTCCATGTTAATCTCAAAAATAACTGGCTCGATGATTTCACTGACCTGAAATATATATCCTCTCCTCAAATTTCAAGTCAATCAGATGAAAATTGAGGATTTCAGAAATACCACCTTAGTTGTTGACATTGGGCCGATGTTGACCTCAAAAACAATTGGCTGGTTGAATTAATTGACCTGAAATATAAATTCTCTTCAAATTTCAAGTCAATCGGATGAAAATTGAGGATTTTAGAAATACCAACTTAGTTGTTGAGGAGGAGATTGGGACCAGACTCTGTGCAGAGCATTGGTGCTGCCTAAGCAGTCTCCTTGGCTATTGGGCACAATCCTGGATGGGTCGCCACTCTGACACAGGATACAGGATACAGGATACCTATGTTGACCTTTTGACCTCAAAAACAATAAAATAATAATAATTAAAAAACACAATAAATGAAAGTTTTGTTGTACAATAATTTTTCAGCATATATTTTCATCGATTGGCCGAGAATTATTCAGTGGAAAATCTTGTGTACAAGATCGACAATGTCCACAGAGGTAGGCAACTCTGCCATTGAGACCAAATCAACCAGAAATATCTATAAGTTTAAAAGCAATTCACCATAATGTACATTCACTCATTCCAGACACTTCATCAAAAACAAGCGACAAAAATCAGCCTGGCCCAACATTTGCTCAAAATGTCAATTGCTTTGTTCACCCGAAATATATGCTCAACAGTTTGTGAAGGGACCAACAGCGACAAATTGCTCCGCACAATATGGAGCAATGACAGCAAATACATTAATTTGTATTGGAAGTGACCAAAACTGAACCAAATTTTACACACTTTATGACGTCCATATTGAGCAACTGTTTGTCAGTGTGCTTTTGCTGACGTTGACGGTCCATTTATTTCCAAATAGAATTTCTAGATTTTTCCTTTTACAAGGAAATTCCAATCTTTATTCCTCCATGAAAGTACATATTACCTCAATGTTTTTCTCACCTGGCTTACGTAGTCCTCCAATGAGTTTCCAGGTGGTTTTACCGCCGCCAGAAATAATGGCACAAGGTTTGAATCAGATAGCTCGAGAAGTTGTTCTTTTTTCAAGGACAACTCTTCGCCATTATATGAACACTTTGCCATCAGTTTTCTCGAACGTAAGGCAAGTTGATCATCTTCAACATCCCCGCAACTCTCCACTTTGATCTCACAACTGGTATTCTTGACCAGCAAATTCTCACATTTGACTCCAAGCCTTTCAGACTTAACTGTCGTTTTCTTACAACCATTGCCAAAAGCTCCAGTCATGAATATCTGTGTAAAAGCATCTTGAGCATCTCGAGAGAGTTCACTTCCTATGGGGAGACAAGAGAAGGGGTTTGAGAGGGAAACACGGGAAATGGTAAAAGAGATACAAAGGGAGTTAAATATTGTTACGGCTGTGGAAATTCGCAAACATCATTCAGGTCCCGTAGATGAGGTATTTCTGAAGTACAATGTGTAGTTAGCCCAAACCCATTGTTTCAGGTCAGGTATGGGAGCAGTGCCAGAACAGCGCGTCGCTGCGTCCACTTTCCGCCGGTATTCCAGGGGCCTCCGTCTGGCCATCCCCAGGCAGATGCCGCCCATCCATCTCCTTGAGATGCGGTCAACCTGCTGCAACCACGAGGCACGTGGTCGCCCATGGCCTCCCTCACTCGAGACTCCCTCGCTGAGAGAATCTGGTGAGCAGGATCAGCGTCAGGAAAACGAGCCACATGTCCATACAGCCGCATGACGCTCAGGGACTATGCAGGTAACAAATCATCGAGTCTCTCTCAGCAACCGCTCGTTGGACACAAAATCCGACCAGCGATAGCCAAGGATTCTCCGAAGAGACCTGGTACCAAAGGAATTAAGTCTCGTCTCAGATCCTTGGTCAGAGTCCAAGTCTCCATCCATAGAGCAAGACTGGAAACCAAGGACCTGAAGACTCGGACTTTCGTCCTCCCGCACAGGTACGCGCAGCGCACACCATGATCCAGTGAATCCATGACTCCCCAGGCCCGACCCAGACGTCTATTGACCTCTGACTCACAGCCAGCAGAGACATGAATATCACTGCCAAGGTAAGTGAATCTCTCCACGACCTCAACATCCTCACCACAAACAGACACAGACAGGACAGCAGCATCCAAGATGTCAGAAAGCCTGGATCTTAGTTTTGACCCAGAAACCCGTAATCCAGCGGCTCTCGACTCCTCATTCAGCACCTCGAGGGCCCCCAAAAGGATATCTAAAGTCTCCGCAAAGATGACTGCATCATCTGCAAAATCAAGGTCGAGATCTTGACATTCCCAAACGATGCACCGCAGCTTGATCTCTCCGACATCCTCCCAAAATCCAGTCCATACAAGTGCTGAAAAGTGTGGGGGCCAGTACACACCCCTGACGAACTCCAGTAACAACTGGAAATAAGTCAGAGATGGTACCACCACATCTCACAGCACTCTCAGTACCAGAGTAGAGTTCAGACTCAGATCGATCAGTTTTGGTGGCACCCCACGAAGACCAAGAATCCTCCAGAGGCATCCCGATTCACTGAATCGAACGCTTTACAGAGATCAACATAGGCTGCAAGCAGCCCCTGCCGAAACTCTCGTCTGCGTTCGGTGAGGACCGAAGAGCAAGGATACGGTCAATCGTTGACCTCTTTGGTGTAAAGCCTGACTGCTCTGGACGCTGGTGCTCAAGCAGATGGTGGCGAACCCTATCAAGAATTATCCAGGCAAAGACCTTGCCCGGCACTGAGAGCAGCGTCACCCCTCGGTAGTTGTTGCAGTCTTGGCGATCACCCTTCCCTTTCCAGAGAGGACAACAAGGCCCTCTTCCATCGTTGGGATGATGCCTGTGTTCCAGGCAGAGCCAAAACTGCATGCACGACACGAGTGCAGCATTTCCACCAGCCTTGAGAAGTTCAGCATGGATGCCACAGATCCTGGAGCTTTACCCTTTCAACGGTTCACCGCAGCCGTGTTTCCACAAGCGAAGGTGGACACAGTTGATTGAGGGTCAGCAACAGGGATTGTAACACCCTGACGTCCAACTCGACAGCTGGTGGATCAGCCTGGTACAAGCTCAAAGTAACCGGCCCAGCGGGCCTTCACTTCGACTCCTCTGTCAAGAGCCTACCACTCTCTGCTCTAACTGCATGCTCCGAGGGATGGGCTTGGATGAACGCAATGCCGAATTCCCCTGTAAGCGGGACGAGATCACTGTCCACAGGTGATGCTCTACCCCTCACAGATTCCTCGCACATAGGCCTCCTTGTCCACCCTCAGTGCACGTACAGTTTTACGCCTCAGCTCCCTGAACAGCTCAGCTCTGCCATTCAGCCTGGCCCTGCGACTCTGGTCAATGGTATCCAGTGTCCCTTGAGAGACAAAATTCTTCTTTGCCCTGCGTGAGTTCCAAGACATCCACCGGCAACATCAAGGACGGTGGTCTTGAAGGCATCACAACTCTTCAGGACCCCCAAAGCACCCAGACCCCCCAATTCCACCAGCCTGTTCGCAAATCCTCAGCTACCTCTCATCCTTGAGCTTGCCAACATCCAGCCTAGGCTGGGATGGTACCATTCTCCGATTTAAGGTGCACTTAGAGTTGCTACAACAGCCTGTGGTCAGTATTGAGGAACTGAGCACTCCGGTAGACCCTGCAGTTCTGGATCATCCTCCACGACCTCAAGAGGACATGGTCAATCTCCTTTGCCAACCGCCAGCGTTGGAATACCAAGTCCAGCGATGAGCTTGTGGGCGCTGAAACCATGAACCAGCCACCCTAAGTCCATGACTTCTTGCAAGTCAAGGAACTTAGTGCTATTCTGGTTCAAGTTCCTGACCCATGGGGACCAACACACACCTCATAACCATCCCTATCAGTTCCAGTCGATGCATTGAAATCCCCCAAGACTAGAAGTGTATCTCGTCTGGGGCACTGACAACCACAGACTCGAGCGTGGCGTAGATATGCCTTCACGGTGAGATCACTCGCCTCAGTCGGAGCATAACAGAGACCAGGGAAATGACACCAAGGAGTGACGAATCCTTAGTCTCATAATACGCTCGTTGACCGGTGTTACCTCAATTATCATTGGGGTCAGCTTATTGGACACAGCTACAGCAACTCCTTGGGATGGTAACCATCAGAGCGACCAGACCATATGTAGGTGTAACCACCCACCATTATCTCGCCGCAATCCGGTCTCCGAACCTCAGAGAGGCTGCAATCCGATGTCCAACGCTTGAGCTCAGATGATAACAGAGACAGGTGATATCTCTCTTAGGGATAGGACATTCCAGGCACCCACCGAAGGGACCGCTCAGTTACCCAAGGAGACCGCCGTCTGGTGGACGACACCTCAGCACCACTCCGACACACACTCTCCCGCAATCTGACCCAGGGATGTTACCCCGTGGTTTCCCTCCTATCATCAAAGATTGGGGGTCCCGAAGGCTTTGCCCAATCCCGTCATCCGGTGAGCTGCCCTGCGAAGGGAAGCTGCACAGGAGGTACTCCCACGGAGTGGGTTTTCAGATTTTTTTTGCGTTTTTGTGTTTTGCGGAATGAAGGGTTTTACGGTGGCCGGAGTGCAAATCCTGCCACCAACCTCCTAATAAAAAAGTAACCCAACTGCAGGAGGACGTCCGCAGACACAGTTGGGCACTAGATATGGATGGCCGTTGGCTCACAAGGAGCTCCTCCGCCCTCCTCGCCCTAAACCATTGTTTAAGGGAATTAATGTGATCATTCGGGCTGCGATACTTTGAGTTAGGCGTTTTTCTGTTCTGCTTTATTTTCGAATCAACCACACTTCAACGCCAACAACGCCAACAAACAACGCCAACCAGCCACCACTCCAACAACGCCAGCACCGCCACCCAACAACCACCACCACCATCTTCGCCACTACTCCACAACGAACGCCATCCTCCGCGGTCCACGTACGACGGTTTCGCTTGGAAACCGTCGAACGCGAGGGGGAAGGGAGAAGTCCACAGCGAGGGTGCGCGTTTTCCCGCCTATTTCCTTCCTTGGCCCGGCGCCAAACGGCTCCGCTCGCCCCCACAAGACGCAGGTGGGAGGGAACGAAGGAAACGCCCCGCTTCGAGTGCTTTCGAGAAGCGCCTCGAAGGGGGTGGAGCCAAAGGCGGGGCGGAGAAAGAGGGCGTGGCGCCGGGCGTATAAGAGTGAGAGGCGCAGGAGGTTGCCTTTCTCTCTTCTCTTCCTGCTTGGAGGCTCTTTCTGCTCTGCTCTTTGTCGTTGATTCTGCTCTGCTCTTTCTCTTCGTCGTTGTTCTGGCTCTGCTCTCTTCTGCTTGGAGGCTCTTTCTGCTCTGCTCGCTTCTCTTGGTTCGACGCTCTCGCTTCTGCTTCTTCCCTGGGTTCGGCGTTCTCTCGCTCCTGTTCGGCGTGTGCTCTCTCAGTGTCGGCGGAAGGCGTCGAGAGGCCGGTAAAGGCAGACGGGGGCCGAACGGCGGAGAGAGCTCGCGGACCGCGAGAGGAGTGACGGTCGCCGAGGACTCAACACCTCAGGGAAGTCGACTTCCATTTCTTTTGGGTTTTGTGTGAACGTGTGTGTGTGGCGCCGTGTCTTATAAGTAGTACTGTGTAAGTGGTCCGTGTGTCGCGTATTCGGTTTTAACTCTTTCTTTTGTTTGATATATGTGCATTTATTTAATGATTATTGTTGCTATAAATACTTGCTACTCGTGTGTCGTTGTGTGAAATAAATGTGCTTCTGTTGAATTCTTCCCCCGTTTCGCTGCGTCCTTCCTTTGTTGGGTCTCCATCTTGTTTCACGTAAAGGGTTTGAGTGGGCGCGGGACGCCCGATAATTAATCAGGAACCGTCAAGGCCGACGATAACACCGCTCGGTTATCCCGTTAGCATGGAACGGGTCGCTTAAGCGGCCCGTGTCCGAAGTCGGCCTGTGGCGAGGTACAACCCCTCGGTAGGTTACCCGTGCGGGTACTTAGGTATATTGACTTTCGGCGATTCACCCTATTCCGCGCGGGTAGAATGCGGACTGGGTTGTGGTGAGGCCGAAAGGTCCACCCGTGACTGGATCCCGGCGTTAGCCGGGAGGGTCACGACTGAATTGTCCGTCCGGTGGGCGAGGCGGTCGCGATTCGAGTCACGTGGCCGATCGCACGCCGGCGGGCGCGAATTCGCAACAATATTAAGATTACTACGTATTTTAAAAGATATATAAAAATAATATATGGTATTTCACAAGGGGATGTCAAACAGTAATGGGGCCACATTTAATTCATAAATAGTGAAGCAGATTAAACTAGAAAGCATCTGAAAATGCAAAGTCCATCTACATCTGCTTTGTATTCGAACTTCTTCTGCTTATTCTGTATGCTAAAAATGACAAAAACAGCGAACAACAACAACAAAGAAGAACACCACGTGTCCTGAAGCTTATCTGGATAAGGAGCAACAGTCACTCAAACCCCTGCACACCCTCCTCGACACTGACATTTGTTTTAATTCCGTGAACATACTTGGTTGAAGGAACAGATACATAATTCACAGCAAGTAGCAGAATGTGACAAATTTTTAGATAATAGTTGGTTACGGTTGTGAAGTGAGGTTGCTGAGGATATTGAAAGTGGTGACCGTGCAGCTGGGGCAGGCAAGGTGATAACGGTGCAGTGGGGGTAGGCGGTGTGACGGTGCAGCGGGGGTAGGCGGTGGTGACAGTGCAGCGGGGGGTAGGCGGTGGTGACGGTGCAGCGGGGGTAGGCGGTGGTGACGGTGCAGCGGGGGTAGGGGTGGTGACGGTGCAGCGGGGTAGGCGGTGGTGACGGTGCAGCGGGGGTAGGCGGTGGTGACGGTGCAGCGGGGTAGGCGTGGTGACGGTTGCAGCGCGGGGTAGGACGTCGGTGATGGTCAGTGGGGGCAGGCAGTAATGGAGGTGCAGTGGGTGTAGGGAGTGGTTATGCAGCGGGTGCAGGGAGTGCTGAAGGTGCAGCAATAGAAATTGGCAAAAATGAGGAATGGGAGACAGTTTTTGTGGGTGACGAGACGATAAAATATGTAGATGCCGTGAACATACTATGACAGCAGAGGGGGTGAAGATCAGATTCAGGAAAGTATTGATACTTGCATAGATTGGGTAAAAGATTGGGAAATATAATACAAACTGAACAAGTACAAGGTGTTTGGGATGGGAAAGAACAATGAAAAGAGAGATTACAGGATGAAAGGGGTAATTTTGGAGCGTGTCACACAGGAGAAGAATCTGGGGGTGGTAATAGATACGGGAGCTAAGCAGGCAGCACAGTGCCAGGCAGCTACAGGTAAAGTAAATAGGGTTTTCTGTTGTATTCGGAGGGGGATCAATTATAAATCAAGAGGTGGTGTTAACATTGTACAGGAATTTAGTGAGGGGCCACATCTAGAATATTGTGTGCTGTTTTAGTCACCACACTCAGAAAGGACATAGATGCCATAGAGAGGGTTCAGCGCAGGGTGACGAGATTGATTCCGGGCTAGCTCGACTCAGCTATGAGGAGCGATTGAAGGAGATAGGGCTTTATTCACTAGAAAGTAGGTGGTTACGAGGTGATATGATAAGGACGTTTAAGATAATGAAAGGTAGAGATAAAATAAGTGCAGATTAATTATTCAACAGAGTAGACAGTGATAGGACTAGGGGCCGTAGCCTGAGAGTTAAGACGGTAGTAAGGCAGGGGACTTTCACTCAGAGAGTAGTTAATGCATGGAATG
>CM068955.1:12675091-12691466 GCA_035128595.1 Eptatretus atami
GAAACAGGAGATAAGTTTAAATTAGAATTAGATAGGTACCTGGAAGTTATGGAGATTGAGGGGTATCCATCCATTGGGACCGTACTCTGTGCAGAGCGTTGGTGCTGCCTAAGCAGTCTCCTTGGCTATTGGGAACAATCCTGGATGGGTCGCCTCTCCGACACAGTATACCAGCATACTGGCACTCATTTTGCCGACCTCGGAAGGATGACAGGCAGAGTCAACCCCACCTGGTGTTAATTCAACAGCTGAGCGGGATTTGAACTCAGGACCCTAGGATCCAAGCCACACCACCTAACCATTAAGCCAACACCAGGCATAGAGGGGTATGGGGATGTTGATAGGACTTTAGGTGGCTTGAGCATTGTGGTGATTGTGTGTATGTGTTGAGTGTTGTTGGTGAGGGTCTCGTCAAGGGGTGTTGTGCGGTTGATGATGTGTTTGTTAACCAAGCCCATGCCCCTCCCCTGAGGAAAAAACACAAAAAATTTCAAAACCCCCCAAAAAACCACATAAACACTTTATTTATTTTTTAAAAAGAAAAGAAAAAAAGAATAAAATTAAAATGTTTGCATTTTCTTCTTTGGATTTTGTGTTGATAAATCAATGTGGTGTTGATGTGGCACAGACATGATGGACTGAATGGCCCCAACCTGTGTCTGATTTCCTTGTATTTCCTTGTATAACAAACTTTGGTACATCACGGGCGATGAAGGTTGTGGTCAAGTTTCATCAAAATCGTGTGTGTCGTTTTGGAGAAGAGAGCAAATACCTATTTTGGGGGGTCAAAAAACCCTTGTCGACCACCTTAATGAGCACAGATTTTGATGCGGTCAATACACTTTCGTTCAGCATCAGATATGAAGCTTGTGGCCAAGTTTCATCAAAATCATGTGTTTGGTTTAAGTGATAATGATTGAAGTGTTTACAGACTGACTGACTGACACCAACAGACACTGCTCGATCGCATAAGCTCACTGGACTAAAGTCCAGGTGAGCTAAAAATACAAAAAGATTGACGATTTTAGGCGACCTTGACCTTTCGACCTCAAAAGACATCGGTTTCAGTGACCCAATATGCAAACCTTGCTCAAATTTCAAGTCAATCAGATGGAAATTGACGATTTTGTGACTTTGACCTTGACAGAACACAGGTTACACTCGATGAATAGGGTCATAATGGGTCAATGACATATTGATATGACTGTCATTGATATTTTATGCAACCTTGACCTTTGACTTTTTCATATAAAAAAAAAGCATTAGCTTCTAGCTTTTGATTGGTGAACCAATTCAATCACCCAATATACAAATTTTTTAACTTTTCAAATCTGACAATTTTATTGACATGACAAAAAAAACATACCAGGTGAAAATGGACAATTTTATGCAACCTTGAATACTCAAATAGCTTTTTTGCCTCAAATAGTAAGATTGTACTCATTTTGCCAACCTCAGAAGAATGACAGGTTGGGTCAACCCACCTGGAGTTGTTTCAACGGCACGAAAGGGGCTCAAACTCAGGACCCTAAGATCATCAGCCAGCCACCTTAACCGTTAAGCCAACACCAAGCTTGTACTTCCAATACGACAATTTAAAAAATGATATTGCTTTCAGATAAATAATTTTGCCTTCATCTGGTCTTCATTTTCTATCTTCTATCTTCGAATAGCCTTCAGGTTTATTTATATAAGAAGTCATATAAGAGACAAACAAGTGTTTTCTTACCTTTAAGCAATTTGCTCTTTAAGTATTTATCAAGGTGAGAAGAACTGGGAAGTGTGGGTGGATCAGAGAGATCAGCAGGTACATGGTAAACCTGGATGCCCCGTTTGAAGGCCACTCTCTCAACCTTCTGCTTTCTTGCACCTGCTCCATGAGTTTCATCAGATTCATCACTGTTGTTGTCAATATCCTCTGCACATATCCCCTCTCCATCCAAACGTGTTTTTTGCCTTTCCCACTCATTTTCATTGATTTTTAAAAGGCACAGTAGTTCTGGATGACTGGGAAGAGCTTCAGCAAGAGCTGGTACATTAGCCAACACTCGAACCTGCAAACCAGATAAATAAGACATGTTAAACAATAAAGGGATCCTGTGACATTATTTTCAGGGTGATTGATCTCATTAATATTTGATTGCAATTGTAAAAGTGAGGTTGTGTGATTGTTTTTTTGTAAGCCACACACCTACATACCTAGCCCCATAGTTTTTACTGCAGGCATGGTAACAATCGGGTGAGTAACACAACCAGGATCTGACCAAAATACCTCATAGGATCTTATATGGAACCTTGACCGACAGAACCAGGAGATTACCAAAACACCTTACGTCTGCCTTCAAACTCAAGGATAAAAATAAAATCTGCAAATTACCTATCATGACTACAGATGGAGAGTATTTGCACTGACGATGCTCATGTCAATCCACACTGGGCAAGGTGATAAATGACCTTCCAGCACCAACCAATATCAATCAATTGATATGATTGGTATGATCAGCTAATTGTGTTGATTCCTGCCAGATATGTTGTCTTCCTTGAGTTGCTGACTAGTCTATTTAAGTGGGAGGCAGTAGGTGCTGCTAGGATCAGCATGAAGCCACTGTTGATGAAGTGAAGAAAATGCTGACTTCAATGCCAGCTCCATCATTATATAACCCACACAAACCTATGCTTGCAAGTGCTGATGATTGCAGCAGCGGCTTGGGCAGTGCACTGTTTCACTTTCAACAACTACTGCGTTTATGTTAAGTCACTTGATTGTGAGACGTTTGACGTTGTTAGTAAGTTTGCAAACCAATATATTCAGTTATGGAAAACAAGTCAAATAGGCTTAACATATCACTTTTTTGTTGTAAAATTGGAGAGTTGGTGAATCAAGTCGAGAAGAACGACCTTCCCAGTGTGAACAAGAGGGGCACGCTTGGAAGAGGGAATTTCACGTGACTGAATGTGTTGCAGAGTATGTACATGCTGTGCTGTTTCCCACAGATCTCTCCTATCTCAGCCCACTCGTGACATCAGTGCTTCAATTTTCCTCGCACAAATAATAAATCAATGGCGGTAATGCACTGAGGAAACGTGCTGTGAAATTGCTTAGAAGACACATGATTGTAATGAGCATAGAGAGGAACCCCATTTGCTGTTCATCTGAACATGTCCTAGTACCAGCATGCAACCTGTCAAAACTTTGCCTTTTTTAAAAAAAAATAAGGTGTATGGCTTAAAGGCCATTCACACTTGTCACTTCCCATCCCTGACTACAATAACAATAGCCTTACCTCTAAAACAGCTTCCCAGCTCATCCTGCTTTTGTCATGCTTCCCATTGTGATCATCTGAGGCATTTTGAGTTGCTGCAAATGAACTCCAGCATCTTTCAACTGAACTAGAAGAGTCAACAGATGAAGTGGCAAAAGATGTTGAGGTTGTTGCAGTGACAATTGAGTATCCTGAGGTGATGGAAGTTGTCAGCAAGGAGTCAGGAAGTGAGTCAGCAGGGTGTGTTGGAGATGAGGTTGCTGGTGAAGAAGGGGAACTGGGGATGGAGTCAGAGTCAAGACTGAAATCCTCAGATGGAGCACGAGGAGCAAATTTCGAAGGAGTGAGACTAACAGGAAGGGAAGCAGAACTGACATTTTGGGGATCAGGAGGAGGCATATTGATGGGATCATTATTTGCTGGAGTAGAAATTTGTGGATGGAGTTTCGGAATGACATGTGGAAAAAAGGATTCAGATTTTTTCACATTTGCCTCTCTCCATGGTATCTGCAAAAAAAAACCCACCCCCAAAACAAAGCATTTACAGTATTTACATTTGCCCTCTCACTTGGCCTCAATAATTCAAGTTTAAAAAATTTAAACATATTCATTAATAAATGAATACACACACACACACTCTGTATACACAAGGAAAAAAACACAACACAAAAACAAAAAGTAAAACATAGAGGGATGAAATCTCAAAAAAACAACCAAACAAGGTAGAAATGACACCACATTACGAAGCCACAATACGACACCATAGTCCTGTTATGGATTACCATCACGACATCTTTTGACATTTTACTTTTGTTGTGGGATTGTGATGGCATGCATGCATTCACACACATTGGTGCCATGCCGATATCGGCAATGTTTCAATAATCGGCAGGCTGGAGTCAGTGAGATTACCGACTACAGTATGTATTGTATAGAACCCAAAAAACCTTGAGTAGCTTTCACAATTGTTTTGGGAAAATTTCAATGAACTATTTCCTAAAAAAACAACATTGTATTATAGGCGTTTCAAGAATATGTGAATAAACATTAATCTTTATAAATATCTGCGTGTGATGGGTGGAAAAAAATTTCGCTCGGTCATTTTGAAAACACATTAATAGAGCAAACGGCTCAGAAATCGGGTGTTATCAAATATATTTTGCTTCGAAACTTAGAGGAACGTACAACCTTTGTAAAGCACACCCGATAACCAATTGTTTTAGAAACAGTCACGAGGACAAAGGAAAACCTGATAAAACCTCCATGAGATAGGAGATGAAACTTTGCCACCGTGGCGCTTGCCCACACACCCACGGAGAGTCCCAACAGATCCAAATCTACCCATATGTATCACGTTTGTGTGTGCTTTGCATGTAACTCCACCTTATATAGCAAATGCCGACTGTACATCCCGATTGGGACACAAACTGTACAGCTATCGACTGTTTGGCACTCGGCAAGTGGCTTAAGAATTCAAGCAATTACTCTAACAGAACGCCTGGCTTGGCAAGGGATTACCAATTGCCATCGATGAACCCGTGCACCCGGAAACACCCAATGTCTGAATTAGACAAATGAACACTTTTTTTCGCAGATGGAACTGCTGCTAAGTTCAATTTTGGAGCTTAAATGTTGTAATCCGGCTTAAAGCGATTCTCGAGGTTATGGCATGCTGCGGTAATGAAATAAAGGCACGAGTGCTGGCATCTCAGGGTGTTTATAAGCATTGCAATGTACCGTGATTCATAGGTGTCGATAAATATGAGTGAGGAAAGTGAAAAAAATGGTCGAGCAGGCCAAAAAACATGGCAGCTTTCGACCCCAGCGAGGTAACCAAGGAATTGCATGAAAACCGCATGGAGAGTGAGGTGGCCGAGGATGCGCCTAAAAAAGGATATAATTAAATAAGTCCATTAATTATCTTCAAAAGGGGTATTTTAATTAACCGAAACACCCAATTTTCATTCATGCACTTCCTTGGAGTTCCCTTAGTATGCAAGCAAAGTTTCAGTTTGCGAGGTTTCATGGTTTTGGAGTTATGGAGGAGACTGTGTCTCTGTGTCTGTGTCTGTGTCTGTGTCTCTCTCTCTCACACACACACACACACACACACACACACACACACACACACACACACACACACACACACACACACACACACACACACACACACACACACACGATATATTATTTCCATCCACCACTAAAGCTGGTTTGAAAAGCGTGCTGCCACAGCACAGGTTCTCACACAGCCTGCATATTATAGTCTATCCAAGTTTAGAGAAAAATCAACTGATTGGCCAGCTTGCATCCCATCCTGTGTCCGCATGCTTTGGCAAAAGGTCAGGATAAAATGGGGGTAAGCTTGCTTTGAGAGTTCAAACCAGAATGGAAAAATTAGATGGAAATGCAGTGTTAGTCACCATTTTGTTTTTCAAACCGGGTTGAGTGGTACATGAAAAAAAGGTGGTAATGAGCTTCATCATGAACACTTTGCAGTTAAGAAATTGCAATATCTGAACATAATTATTTCTCACTTCTGACATCCAGATGGGAGCAGCCAGGCCACCATGTCCTTCACACACTCTTTCTAGCATCTGGGCAAGATCTTCAGGTGAAGCACAGCAAGGTGGTAGTCTCACAATTAGAAGGCGTGCATGGAATGTTACATTACAAGTTTCCTTCCAGGCTTTCAAATACATTTCTAAATCGTGTTGTCCACAGGGCTGCAGTCCCTCTGACAGGGAACGGAAAAAGGCAACCAGGGTTGCAGCCTTAGACAGCCAGGCTGGAGATTTGGACATCATCTCTGATGAAGAAGCACCCGAAAATGCCGATGAGGAGGCTGACACAGATGTAGAGGTTGAAGATGTTGGTGGTGCGAATGGGGGTGAAATATGGTGGTCAGTGTTTGGCCGAGATCTACGACGACGGGAGTGAGAAGATGCAAAACTAGGAACATAAGGAGATGGAGAGCATGAGCTTGGAATGTATGGAGGTGTGCAGCTGATAAGACAAGAGCCAGAGCCACATAGGCTGAAAAATCGAGAGCTGGTGAGATGAGAGGAGATAGAGTCAGAAGAACATGAGGCAGTAGAGCTGGATAAGGCTTCAGCCGCAATGGATGCTTCACAGACCTCGAAAAGTGCTCGTGCATAAACAGGAAAACAGTGCAATATATCAGAAAAGTTTCCAAGTTCATTACAAAGAGAGGCAAGAAGACCACAGAGAGAGTTGGGGAGTGGCGAGAGCATTACACGAGCTGGAGATGGGAAGGAACGACGAATAATTTCTGCCATAAGATGGAAAATTATTTCCTTGATGTTTGGAGGGAGGTCTGATATCCACAGGACATGACCTGAAAAAGAAGAACAAAAGAGACCAACATTGGAAGTATGAGAATACGAAACCATAGATACCTGTTGCTTGACATACTGCATATTTCGAGTGCACACACAACAGTACACAACCTATTTCTAAGTGATCTTTTGAGGGTATAGTACACAGGTTCCTGGCAATGTTGGAAATAGGGAAGTCATTTCAATCAATTATATTATTTAACAATTATATTATTTTGCAAAGCATTTTATTTCCTCCCTATTGAGCAACGGTGAGAGGGGAACCAGTGATAGAGGGAGAGTCAATGGCAAATGTAAGACAAGGCAAGAACAGCTTTTGTAAACTAATGCTTTTTTTCCAGCACATCCCTTTCCCTGTGTTTCCATTCAGTGCTGAGTTACTTCCATTATTTAACATTTGTTGAATCATAACCTTACCTTATTTCTTATTTTTGACAATATTAGCCTTAGCCTTATAAGTTATAACTCATTTCTCTTTTGTTGAAAAAAACCTTCTGATTTGTGAAGGTAAAATTAACGCTGCCAAAGTATGGCCGCCATGACTGCTGCCGCTCCCTTTCGTTTTACAGCTTTTGGAACCCCAACACAGAAAAATGGGTTTTTCTGCATGCCTCCCGATGGTGAGGTCAACGTGGAGGACATTGTACTTGCAGCTGGTCAAATCATTGAGATCGACAAGTTAGTCGTTGCACTGCGAATGAATAAACAAATTGTTATCTTTGTTTCGGACGAGGCTGATGTTCCTCGAGTCGTGGAGCAAGATTTAACCATTCAACCGAATTTATTTACTACTAGCAAATACAATCCGACGTTTTGCTGATGGGGGTGTAAAGGGGAGGGGGTGGAGAAAGAGAGAGGGTGAGAGAGGACGGAGGGAAGGGAGGGGCAGGGAGAGGAGGGAGGGAAAGCGAGGAGTGGGTGAAGAAGGGGAAGCTAGGAAGAGGAGAAGAGCGAGGAAGGAGGGTGGAGGTGAGGAGAGCAACACCCCGTAAAACGTTGCAAATACACTGCGGGAGGGAGGGGTGCGAGAGGGAGAGACAGAGAGGGAACAACAGATGTGGGAGGAGAGTGCTACATTTTATTCGGAGGAGAAGGAAGGACAGAGTGGGGGGAGACGGAAAAAAAAGAGAGAGGTGAGGGGTGAGGGACATAAGCAAAGCGAGTGATATGTTTTGCTTAATGACCGAACACACACACACACACAAAAAACAAAACTCATGTCAGAACAACTGTACACACAATGACACAACAGAGCTTGTAATGTCAACCACAGGCACATTTGCAAAAGCTTTGATGTCCCAGTTCCAGAAAATTTGTAGGGAAATTAACCAAAAACAAGGACTGAAAACATGGAAGTACCGCTCACGTACGACCTAATGATCCCCTCGAGTGTGAACATCGAAAACAAAGCTTTGCGACCAGATATCATACTTGGGTACAAAAAAAGGAGAGAAGAAGGTATTGCTAATTGAGGTGTTAACACCAGTGATTTTGGACTAAAAATGTAGAAATCAAGAAAATGACCAAATACCAAGACCTCAAAAATGAAGTGAAAAGATCCTGGATGCTGTGGAATGCCAAAGTTGTACAAGTGATCGTTGGAGCTCCAGGAATGATGACAAAGAACCTCACAGAGATATGCAAAACCATCCCTGGGAATATTATTACAAACGAACTGCAGTTGGAAGCTGTCCGGGGCATTCAAAAAACTTCAACGGAATGGACAATAAGAAACGGCTCCCTTGGCATGCAATTGGCAATAACTGAAACGTCATATTAAACATACAACTCCCGGAGATGCTCAAAATGTCGCATATGTCTGAATTGGACAATGAACACTTTTTGAGGAGTCGGAACTGCTTGTAAGTTGATTCTGGAGCTTAAATTTTTAAATTCTTCCATAAGGGCGTTTATAAGCATTACAATGCAAACCCAGGAAAAGTCTTAAGACCCCAGAGAGCAAGGGGGCCGAGGAGCACCTGATGAGGGATATAATTAAATAAGGTCGTTAATTATCTTCAAAAGAGGTGTTTTAATGAACCCAAACACCCAGTTGCACTTCCTTGGAGTTTTATTCGTATGCCTGCAAAAGTTTCAGGCTGCCAGGTTTTATGGTTTTGGAGTTATGGTGGACACACACACACACACACACACACACACACACACACACACAACACCACACACAACACACACACACACACCACACGCACGCACACACGTGCCCTTTTATAAGGATAGAAATGGTGTCGCCGCTCGATAGCCCACAATCAAAAAGGTCACCATCTCTAATTGTCCACCCTTCTCCCTAATGTGGTGATAAGGAAATAACTTTCTCGTCACAGTTCGTTAGTTTCACGCATTTCAAAGATCCCGTTTGCATCACGTAATAATTAGATAAAACACATGGTGTCCTTTCGACGTCAAGCCTTTATGTTCCCAAAACTCTCTCGAAAGGATTTGAACCTTGTGATTAAACTTAAACACCAGCAATTTGAATATACGATCTACGTCTCCACCACTGTTTTAAAATGCTTTGGTTGTCGATCACTCGGGCATGTCAAACATGACTGCCCCAAAAGAAAGAGAACATTCATGAATTGGAACATCTCCCACCCTCTACAAATGATAACAACACTCCTCCTCCCCCCTCGCCGACAACCACCCTCCCCTCTCACCAACCACTTCCCTCCCCCCCTCGCGCGCCACCACCCTTCCCTCTCACCAACCACCTCCTCCCCCCCTCGCAACCACCATCCTCCCCTCTCAACAACCCCTCCCTCCCCCCTCGCCGACCACCACCCCCTCTCACCAACCACCTCACTCCCCCTCGCCGACCACCACCCTCCCTCTCACCAACCACTCCCCCCTCGCCAACCACCACCCTCCCCTGTCACCACCACCTCCCTCCCCCCTCGCGACCACCACCCTCCCCTCTCACCAACCACCTCCTTACCCCTCCGCCGAACAACCCCTTCCCCACTGTGCATGACCTCCACCTATGCCCTCCCCACCTCGGAAACAAATAACGTTCCTTCCTCTTCCGAACTGATTATAACCCTCCCCTCTTGACAATAGATTTACCCCCCCCCCCCACCCCCCCTGCCCATAGTGGAAAAGCATAGCTCACCTTCATTGAACGTGACATTCCTCCCATGATAACTGACTAGAACCTTCCGTTATCGCTGAAACAGCGAATGAAACCCCTTCCCATATGATTACAACTATACCCATCTCCTCTCTACCCCCCACCCCCACCTCCAAATGATCCAGAGACATTTGAAACAGTTAATCAAAAACGAAAAGGCATCTAAAAATAGCAGGTGGCAATGACCAACCAATAAAGAAACCCTTAGATGGAAGCTGTCAAACTGTCCCTCCAATCCTCATTTCAATCCCTCTCCTCAGGTCAGGACAGGTATGGGAGCATGCTGCATTGCTGCGTCCACTTTCTGCTTGTACTCCAGGGGCCTCCGTCTGGCCATCCCCCAGGGAGATGCCTGGTCCATCTGCATCTCCTTGAAGATGCTGATCAAGCTCCTGCAACCACGAAGAACGTGGTCGGCCCAGTGCCTTCTCCACTCATGAGGTTCCCTCACTGAGAGAATCTGGTGAGCAGGATCAGCATCAGGAAAATGAGCCACATGTCCAAAGCCGCAGCTGACGCTCATGGACTATGCAGATAACAAATCTCAATTGAGTCTGTCTCAGCAAACGCTCGTTGAACACAAAGTCCGACAAGCGATAGCCCAGGATTCTCCGAAGAGACCTGGTACCAAGGAATTAAGCCTCCATCTAAGATCCCTGGTCAGAGTCCGAGTTTCACATCCATGGAGCAAGACTGGAAGGACCAAGGCCCTGAAGACACTGACTTTCGTCGTTCTGCACAGGTACCGACAGCACCACACACCATGATCCAGTGAATCCATGACTCCCCAGGCCCGACTCAGACATCTATTGACCTCTGGCTCACAGCCAACAGAGACATGAATATCACTGACAAGGTAGGTGAATCTCTCCACGACCTCAACATCCACACCACAAACAGGTGCAGATATGATAGCAGCATCCAATATGTCATTGAAAGCCTGGATCTTAGTTTTGACCCAGGAAATCCTAATCCCAGCAGCTCTGACCCTCATTCAGCACCTCGAGGCCCCCAAAAGGATATCTAGTCTCCGCAAAGATGACTGCATCATCCGTGAAATAAGGTCAGAGATCTTGGCATTCCCAAACGATGCACGGCAGCTTGATCTCTCAGACATCCTCCCCAGAATCCAGTCCATACAAGTGCTGAAAAGTGTGGGGACAAGTACACACCCCTGAACAACTCCAGCAACAACTGGAAATAAGTCAGAGATGGAATCACCACATCTCACAGCAATCTCAGTACCAGAGTAGAGTTCAGACATCAGATTGATCATTTTTGGTGGCACTCCACAAAGACCAAGAATCCTGCAGAGGGCATCCCGATTCACTGAATAGAACGCTTTGCAGAGATCAACGTCGGCTGCAAGCAGCACCTGCCGAAACTCTTGTCTGCATTCGGTGAGAACCCGAATACCAAGGATACGGTCAATCGTTGACGTCTTTGGTGTAAAGCCTGACTGCTCTGAGTGCTGTTGCTCAAACAGATGGTGGCGAACCTTCTCAACAATTATCTGAGCAAAGAACTTGCCTGGCACTAAGAGCAGCGTCACCCCTCGGTAGTTGTTGCAGTCTTGGCGATCACCCTTCCCTTTCCAGAGAGGGACAACAAGGCCCCTCTTCCAGTCAGTTGGGATGATGCCTGTGTTCCAGGCAGAGCACAGAACTGCATGCAATGACATGAGGACAGCATTTCCACCAGCCTTGAGAAGTTCAACATGGATTCCACAGATCCCAGGCGCTTTACCTCATTTTTATCTGGTTCACCGCATCCTGTGTTTCCACAAACGAAGGTCGATCACAGCTGATTGGAGGGTCAGCAATAGTGATAGTAACACCCCCGACATCCATCTCACAGCTGGTGGATCAGCCTGGTACAACTGCTCAAAGTAACTGGCCCAGTGGGCCTTCACTTCGGACTCCTCTGTCAAGAGCCACCACTTTGCTCTAACTGCAGTGCACCAGAGGGACGGGCTTGGAGGAACGCAATGCGCGAATTCCCTGGAAGCAGGAAGAGAATCACTTGATCACAGGTGAGGCTCTACCCCTACAGATTCCTCACACCTAGGCTTCCTTGTTCACCCTCAGCTCTCTGAACCTTGAAAAATCCTTCACCACTCAAAACCGATTTTTCGTCTTGGAAGACATCAACGTAGATGAACCCGTGCCTAATCACTGAGCCTGAAATTATCAGCATGACCATACCACAACAATCGGCCATTGCCCCACCCCCTAAAGCCATCCGACATAGATAATCCATTACCGAGTGCGGGAGCATAAAAGAAGATACTTCCCAAGTCTCCCCTACTGATATTCAGCGTTCTCTTAAAGATACATTTCATGAAAGAAATGTGGTCCTTCAAACCTTTTTCCCACAATTACCATAATTCATCCAAGCAGCTAAAATGATTATAAAACTCCCAGACGATTCCAACTTTAGCCCTTCCCAGCACCAACGTTAAAGAAATGCATGCAAAAGCTGAGTGAATTGCTGTCAAAACAATGAACTGGACTACATTATGGTCCCTTATATACGTATCCTTTACAGAGGTTTAAAATCTGTAGTTACATATCAATGGAGGATCGAACGCTATCCGTAAAATTCAAGTATGAGACCTTTTATTAAATAAAAAATGTTGACATAGCCCTTTTGCAGGAAACCCGTGCAAATGACCGTTGTGTTGTAGAATGGTCAAAACTTTGCCCCGGTGTTTCCGTCTTTAGTAATAGTGGCTCCTGAAAAGGAGGCATTGCAATAATCCTTAGTCCTTCCTTTTCCCCCTCATCACTTGTTTTTACAGAAGTCCAAAAAGGTTTTTCTGCATCCTTAGTATAAGACTCCCAAGGTATGAGAATTCTATCCTAAATATGTATGCCCCGAGAACACCCATAGCTCGTCAAGAATTCTTTAGCAACCTTCATAGACACCTAACTAACCTTGATAACCAAAATGTCCCCAAAAAATCCAAAAATCACATTTGTATTGGCAGGGACTTCAACTGTACCTCCACCCCCAATTCGATAGGAACACTGCCGAACCCCACCCTGCCTCCACAATACCCCTTGTGAGATGATTACAAAATTCAAGTTAAAAAAACAAATGAGACGATAAAAAATATGGATATATGGCAGTTGTAACATCCTTCCATCAGGCAATAATCCTGGAGTCGTTACATTTTAAATAACTTTGTGCTTGCACGACAAGATAAGTCATATGTTAATGCCCTTTTTTAACGTTTTATTTCATCGTCATAAATCTGTCCATCTGGTTTCTCAGACAACAGTGCGATCCTCCTAACTGTCTCCACGCCACACGCAAGCACAAAAGTGCTTGCTGGAAATTCAACAACACCCTCCTTGATGATGCCACCTATAAACAACCCTTTGTAGAGGTATGGTGTGTCTTAGTTGCCTCTAAAGGAATTTGTGTAATTTAAAGCAATGGTGGGACAATACTAAAACACCATTAGACTCATTTGTCAGAAATACCGTGCATATGGTGCTCAAAATGAGCATAAAAATATAACTCTCCTCGAGGATGAAATCCTAAAACTGCAGGAACAGCTTCATGGAGACAATAATATAACACATTTAAGAATAGAACAGCAAATCCATGGAAAAACCTCTCTGATGAATTCCATGTCTGAAAAGCAAGTGCAGCGTGCATTTATAGGGGTAAAAATGAAATATATACACAACCTTGATTCCCAACCAAATGTTTTTTTTAAAACTTTCACAAGGAAACTGTGTCCCCGCAAACAATGCGGTTACTTCATAATGGGAACTCCTTGATGAGGACATTCCAATCAGGCATGCTGCTCGGAATCATTTCAACCAATTGTTTGCACATCAGGACATAAATCCAGATGCTATATCTGAACTCGTCTCCTCCCTCCCAACCTTAGCACTTACTTCCCTGTGGGAACTTACTGCTACCCTCAATACCCTGGAACATGACAAAGCCCCTGGACTTGATGGGCTGACAAGTGAATTTTTCCAGTACTAATGGATTTTCTTGGACCCGACCAATTGCATGTCTTCAATGAAAGTTTAATGGATGGCAACTACCACGGAGCTGTTGGAGAGCAGTCACCTCCTTAATTCCAAAAAAAAGGAGACTCTCAATTGATTGAAAACTGGTGTCCCATCTCTGTCCTATGTACAGGTTACAAAATTTTAGCCAAAGTTTTATCTTATCTTTAAAAAAAAATGTAATGAACCTTCTAGTAGGAGAGCACCAGTCTTTTTGTATTCTGGACATAGTATTTTTGATAATTTTTAAAAATCATTTATTTATTTATTAAATCGGTGACACTATTCGGTTTTGTAATAATTTTAAGAAGAATATTGGCCTCGTTTTATTCCAAGGAAAAGCCTTTGACTGTATCGATCACACCTATCTTTTTAGAATCTGAGAAGGCTTTGGCTTTGGTCCTATTTCTATCTCTTATATTAAACTTTTGTACTGCAAAATGTCCTCAAAATCAACCAAGTGTCAATGCTCTCTCATTGCTATAAAAACGGGGTGTGAAACAGGGTGGTTGCGGACCCATCTAATCGTATGAACTGATGATCGTCAAAGGTAACACCCCTCAATCTATGTTTTTCAACACCCCCCCCCCCAATCTATCGATCCTTATTATGACCCTTTTTTAACTCCAGCTCCCCATCCAGTGCAGGTCCCTCACTATTGCCTTTCAAACCTGTAACTCCCACGATCCTGCTCTTTGTCTTTCAAACCACTTAAACCGATGGAAACTTCGCTTCACCTGAATCCAACCTTTCGTTCCTCCATCTCAATCTCTTCTCCTCATCCTTTCACCTCATACCCCCCCCCCCCACTTTACAACATCCCTTCATGCCTTCCTCTCTCTCCTTTTCATTCTACACCCAAACCATCACCCAAGCACAATCCACAAATCCCCCATTAGTTTAAAACGAAGGACCTGAATTACTCTAAGTTGGTACAAAACATTCATAATCGTGTGCAAATCATCGTGGAATTAAAAAGAACTTTCTTTTCTTGCCTGCAAACCTCCCATTTAAAACACAATAAAGGTTATCATTAGAGCTGTAGGTTAATTAAAGTTGCACCTATCACTGCAGCTGACGTCATGTTTGTTGAACAGGACAACAACCGCAGCTGATGTCATGATGCACTCAACGGAGACAATAGCAACAACCACACCCCTCTCAGCAGTTGTAAAGGCAGATCGGTTTGACCTCCGTGGAGAGCGGATGTGAAAACGAGTGGATGAAGTTGGTGGGAAAAGGCCATAACTATTCATGCTCAAGACATTCCGGGTGCTCTTCCATGGAGATCGGCAGACATTCAGACGACTTTCCACAGAGATTGGCAAGTAGATTCCGAGATGCCTTTTCACAGAGATCAGCAAGCACCTTCCCATGGAGATCAGCAAGAGTTGTCGCGGACTAAGCAGCCATTCCAGGAGGTCTCACTCTGCTCTCGACACTTTCCCATGTATATCTCGACTCTTTCATATTGACTCTGCTCTCGAGTCATCTCATTTGCCAGGAGGTCTCGACTTGTCTCATGTGCTGCAACTTTTCAATTGTCTCGCTCTGGCCTATCAAGCTCTTTCTTACCATGACTCCTTTGGCCAATCCTGCGCTCACGTCTGCCTGTTTGTACTGTGAGAGCCACCAAGGGGGAGGTTGCACACTACACGAGTCTGCAGGTGCATGAGTTGCACGCTGCGTGGGTCTGCGCATGCACGAGTTGCACAAGTCTGCACGTGGCATGAGCTTACACGATTCTGTGTAAGGTGATGCAGGAGCTGTACCATGCTCCACTCTGCACTCTCTGCCTTCAGAAAGTATTCACATTCCTGACTTTTGTCACATTTTCTTGCGTTACAGCCTGAATTTAAAATGGATTAAATTTCAAGTTTTTTTTTATCACAATCTACAACATAATGACAAGTGAAACATGATTTTGAAATTTTTTCATAACTAAAAATAAAAGCTGAAATGTCTTGCGTCAAAAGTATTTAACCCCCTGAGTCACTACTGTGTGGAAGTACTTTGGCAGTGAAGACAGCTTCGAGTCTTCTTGGGTATGTCTGTGCAGCTTGTACATCTGGATTTGGGGAGTTTCTCCATTCTTCCTGGCAGATTTGCTAAACTCTGTCAAGTTGGAAGGGGAGCATTGAACAGCAACTTTCAAGTCTTTCCACAGATTCTCAACAGGACTCCAATCTTGGCTTTGCTCGGCCACTCAAGGACTTTCAGTTTCTTGTTCAGATGCCATTCCAGTGTTGCTTTGGCTGTATGCTTGGAATCATTGTCCTGTGAGAATAATAATCTTCACTGCAGTCTCGGGTCTTTTGCACTCTGAAGAAGGTTCTCCTCAAGGATTTGCCTGTATCTTGCTCCATTTATTGTTCCCTCTATCCTTCCAAGTCTCCCAGTCCCTGCCACTGAAAAGCATCCCCATAGCATGATGCGGACCACCCTATGCTTCACGATAGGGATGGTGTTAGATGGGTGATGAAATGTGCTCAGTTTCTGTCACATAATGCTTTGCATTCAGGCCAAAGAGTTCAATTTGCATCTCATAAGACCACAGAATCTTTTGCTTCATGCTCC
>CM068955.1:12691491-12711107 GCA_035128595.1 Eptatretus atami
ATATGGTGTCGCCGCTCGATAGCCCCACAATCAAAAAGGTCACCATCTCTAATTGTCCACCCTTCTTCCCTAATGTGGTGATAAGGAAATAACTTTCTCGTCACAGTTCGTTAGTTTCACGCATTTCAAAGATCCCGTTTGCATCACGTAATAATTAGATAAAACACATGGTGTCCTTTCGACGTCAAGCCTTTATGTTCCCAAAACTCTCTCGAAAGGATTTGAACCTTGTGATTAAACTTAAACACCAGCAATTTGAATATACGATCTACGTCTCCACCACTGTTTTAAAATGCTTTGGTTGTCGATCACTCGGGCATGTCAAACATGACTGCCCCAAAAAGAAAGAGAACATTCATGAATTGGAACATCTCCCACCCTCTACAAATGATAACAACACTCCTCCTCCCCCCCTCGCCGACAACCACCCTCCCCTCTCAACCAACCACTTCCCTCCCCCCCTCGCGCGCCACCACCCTTCCCCTCTCACCAACCACCTCCTCCCCCCCTCGCAACCACCACCTCCCCTCTCACAACCACCTCCCTCCCCCCTCGCCGACCACCACCCCCTCTCACCAACCACCTCACTCCCCCTCGCCGACCACCACCCTCCCTCTCACCAACCACTCCCCCCTCGCCAACCACCACCCTCCCCTGTCACCAACCACCTCCCTCCCCCCTCGCCGACCACCACCCTCCCCTCTCACCAACCACCTCCTTACCCCCTCCGCCGAACAACCCCCTTCCCCACTGTGCATGACCTCCACCTATGCCCTCCCCACCTCGGAAACAAATAACGTTCCTTCCTCTTCCGAACTGATTATAACCCTCCCCTCTTGACAATAGATTTACCCCCCCCCCACCCCCCCTGCCCATAGTGGAAAAGCATAGCTCACCTTCATTGAACGTGACATTCCTCCCATGATAACTGACTAGAACCTTCCCGTTATCGCTGAAACAGCGAATGAAACCCCTTCCCATATGATTACAACTATACCCCATCTCCTCTCTACCCCCCACCCCGCACCTCCAAATGATCCAGAGACATTTGAAACAGTTCAATCAAAAACGAAAAGGCATCTAAAAATAGCAGGTGGCAATGACCAACCAATAAAGAAACCCTTAGATGGAAGCTGTCAAACTGTCCCTCCAATCCTCATTTCAATCCCTCTCCTCAGGTCAGGACAGGTATGGGAGCATGCTGCATTGCTGCGTCCACTTTCTGCTTGTACTCCAGGGGCCTCCGTCTGGCCATCCCCCAGGGAGATGCCTGGTCCATCTGCATCTCCTTGAGATGCTGATCAAGCTCCTGCAACCACGAAGAACGTGGTCGGCCCAGTGCCCTTCTCCACTCATGAGGTTCCCTCACTGAGAGAATCTGGTGAGCAGGATCAGCATCAGGAAAATGAGCCACATGTCCAAAGAGCCGCAGCTGACGCTCATGGACTATGCAGATAACAAATCTCAATTGAGTCTGTCTCAGCAAACGCTCGTTGAACACAAAGTCCGACAAGCGATAGCCCAGGATTCTCCGAAGAGACCTGGTACCAAAGGAATTAAGCCTCCATCTAAGATCCCTGGTCAGAGTCCGAGTTTCACATCCATGGAGCAAGACTGGAAGGACCAAGGCCCTGAAGACACTGACTTTCGTCGTTCTGCACAGGTACCGACAGCACCACACACCATGATCCAGTGAATCCATGACTCCCCAGGCCCGACTCAGACATCTATTGACCTCTGGCTCACAGCCAACAGAGACATGAATATCACTGACAAGGTAGGTGAATCTCTCCACGACCTCAACATCCACACCACAAACAGGTGCAGATATGATAGCAGCATCCAATATGTCATTGAAAGCCTGGATCTTAGTTTTGACCCAGGAAATCCGTAATCCCAGCAGCTCTGACCCCTCATTCAGCACCTCGAGGGCCCCCAAAAGGATATCTAGTCTCCGCAAAGATGACTGCATCATCCGTGAAATGAAGGTCAGAGATCTTGGCATTCCCAAACGATGCACGGCAGCTTGATCTCTCAGACATCCTCCCCAGAATCCAGTCCATACAAGTGCTGAAAAGTGTGGGGACAAGTACACACCCCTGACAAACTCCAGCAACAACTGGAAATAAGTCAGAGATGGAATCACCACATCTCACAGCAATCTCAGTACCAGAGTAGAGTTCAGACATCAGATTGATCATTTTTGGTGGCACTCCACAAAGACCAAGAATCCTGCAGAGGGCATCCCGATTCACTGAATAGAACGCTTTGCAGAGATCAACGTCGGCTGCAAGCAGCACCTGCCGAAACTCTTGTCTGCATTCGGTGAGAACCCGAATACCAAGGATACGGTCAATCGTTGACGTCTTTGGTGTAAAGCCTGACTGCTCTGAGTGCTGTTGCTCAAACAGATGGTGGCGAACCTTCTCAACAATTATCTGAGCAAAGAACTTGCCTGGCACTAAGAGCAGCGTCACCCCTCGGTAGTTGTTGCAGTCTTGGCGATCACCCTTCCCTTTCCAGAGAGGGACAACAAGGCCCTCTTCCAGTCAGTTGGGATGATGCCTGTGTTCCAGGCAGAGCACAGAACTGCATGCAATGACATGAGGACAGCATTTTCCACCAGCCTTGAGAAGTTCAACATGGATTCCACAGATCCCAGGCGCTTTACCTCATTTTTATCTGGTTCACCGCATCCTGTGTTTCCACAAACGAAGGTCGATCACAGCTGATTGGAGGGTCAGCAATAGTGATAGTAACACCCCCGACATCCATCTCAACAGCTGGTGGATCAGCCTGGTACAACTGCTCAAAGTAACTGGCCCAGTGGGCCTTCACTTCGGACTCCTCTGTCAAGAGCCCACCACCCTTTGCTCTAACTGCAGTGCACCGAGGGACGGGCTTGGAGGAACGCAATGCGCGAATTCCCCTGGAAGCAGGAAGAGAATCACTTGATCACAGGTGAGGCTCTACCCCTCACAGATTCCTCACACCTAGGCTTCCTTGTTCACCCTCAGCTCTCTGAACCTTGAAAAATCCTTCACCACTCAAAACCGATTTTTCGTCTTGGAAGACATCAACGTAGATGAACCCGTGCCTAATCACTGAGCCTGAAATTATCAGCATGACCATACCACAACAATCGGCCATTGCCCCACCCCCTAAAGCCATCCGACATAGATGAATCCATTACCGAGTGCGGGAGCATAAAAGAAGATACTTCCCAAGTCTCCCCTACTGATATTCAGCGTTCTCTTAAAGATACATTTCATGAAAGAAATGTGGTCCTTCAAACCTTTTTCCCACAATTACCATAATTCATCCAAGCAGCTAAAATGATTATAAAACTCCCAGACGATTCCAACTTTAGCCCTTCCCAGCACCAACGGTTAAAGAAATGCATGCAAAAAGCTGAGTGAATTGCTGTCAAAACAATGAACTGGACTACATTATGGTCCCTTATATACGTATCCTTTACAGAGGTTTAAAATCTGTAGTTTACATATCAATGGAGGATCGAACGCTATCCGTAAAATTCAAGTATGAGACCTTTTATTAAATAAAAAATGTTGACATAGCCCTTTTGCAGGAAACCCGTGCAAATGACCGTTGTGTTGTAGAATGGTCAAAACTTTGCCCCGGTGTTTCCGTCTTTAGTAATAGTGGCTCCTGAAAAGGAGGCATTGCAATAATCCTTAGTCCTTCCTTTTCCCCCTCATCACTTGTTTTTACAGAAGTCCAAAAAGGTTTTTCTGCATCCTTAGTATAAGACTCCCCAAGGTATGAGAATTCTATCCTAAATATGTATGCCCCGAGAACACCCATAGCTCGTCAAGAATTCTTTAGCAACCTTCATAGACACCTAACTAACCTTGATAACCAAAATGTCCCCAAAAAATCCAAATAATCACATTTGTATTGGCAGGGACTTCAACTGTACCCTCCACCCCCAATTCGATAGGAACACTGCCGAACCCCACCCTGCCTCCACAATACCCCTTGTGAGATGATTACAAAATTCAAGTTAAAAAAACAAATGAGACGATAAAAAATATGGATATATGGCAGTTGTAACATCCTTCCATCAGGCAATAATCCTGGAGTCGTTACATTTTAAATAACTTTGTGCTTGCACGACCAGATAAGTCATATGTTAATGCCCTTTTTTAACGTTTTATTTCATCGTCATAAATCTGTCCATCTGGTTTCTCAGACAACAGTGCGATCCTCCTAACTGTCTCCACGCCACACCGCAAGCACAAAAGTGCTTGCTGGAAATTCAACAACAACCTCCTTGATGATGCCACCTATAAACAACCCTTTGTAGAGGTATGGTGTGTCTTAGTTGCCTCTAAAGGAATTTGTGTAATTTAAAGCAATGGTGGGACAATACTAAAACACACATTAGACTCATTTGTCAGAAATACCGTGCATATGGTGCTCAAAATGAGCATAAAAATATAACTCTCCTCGAGGATGAAATCCTAAAACTGCAGGAACAGCTTCATGGGACAAATAATATAACACATTTAAGAATAGAACAGCAAATCCATGGAAAAACCTCTCTGATGAATTCCATGTCTGAAAAGCAAGTGCAGCGTGCATTTATAGGGGTAAAAATGAAATATATACACAACCTTGATTCCCCAACCAAATGTTTTTTTTAAAACTTTCACAAGGAAACTGTGTCCCCGCAAACAATGCGGTTACTTCATAATGGGAAACTCCTTGATGAGGACATTCCAATCAGGCATGCTGCTCGGAATCATTTCAACCAATTGTTTGCACATCAGGACATAAATCCAGATGCTATATCTGAACTCGTCTCCTCCCTCCCAACCTTAGCACTTACTTCCCTGTGTGAACTTACTGCTACCCTCAATACCCTGGAACATGACAAAGCCCCTGGACTTGATGGGCTGACAAGTGAATTTTTCCAGTACTAATGGGATTTTCTTGGACCCGACCAATTGCATGTCTTCAATGAAAGTTTAATGGATGGCAACTACCACGGAGCTGTTGGAGAGCAGTCACCTCCTTAATTCCAAAAAAAAGGAGACTCTCAATTGATTGAAAACTGGTGTCCCATCTCTGTCCTATGTACAGGTTACAAAATTTTAGCCAAAGTTTTATCTTATCGTTTAAAAAAAAATGTAATGAACCTTCTAGTAGGAGAGCACCAGTCTTTTTGTATTCTGGACATAGTATTTTTGATAATTTTTAAAAATCATTTATTTATTTATTTAAATCGGTGACACTATTCGGTTTTGTAATAATTTTAAGAAGAATATTGGCCTCGTTTTTATTAACCAAGGAAAAGCCTTTGACTGTATCGATCACACCTATCTTTTTAGAATCTGAGAAGGCTTTGGCTTTGGTCCTATTTCTATCTCTTATATTAAACTTTTGTACTGCAAAATGTCCTCAAAATCAACCAAGTGCTATGCTCTCTCATTGCTATAAAACGGGGTGTGAAACAGGGTGGTTGCGGACCCATCTAATCGTATGAACTGATGATCGTCAAAGGTAACACCCCTCAATCTATGTTTTTCAACACCCCCCCCCCCCCCCAATCTATCGATCCTTATTATGACCCTTTTGTTAACTCCAGCTCCCCATCCAGTGCAGGTCCCTCACTATTGCCTTTCAAACCTGTAACTCCTCACGATCCTGCTCTTGTCTTTCAAACCACTTAACACCGATGGAAACTTCGCTTCACCTGAATCCAACCTTTCGTTCCTCCATCTCAATCTCTCTCCTCATCCTTTCACCTCATAACCCCCCCCCCCACTTTACAACATCCCTTCATGCCTTCCCTCTCTCTCCTTTTCATTCTACACCCAAACCATCACCCAAGCACAAATCGTTCACAAATTCCCCCATTAGTTTAAAACGAAGGACCTGAATTACTCTAAGTTGGTACAAAACATTCATAATCGTGTGCAAATCATCGTGGAATTAAAAAGAACTTTCTTTTCTTGCCTGCAAACCTCCCATTTAAAACACAATAAAGGTTATCATTAGAGCTGTAGGTTAATTAAAGTTGCACCTATCACTGCAGCTGACGTCATGTTTGTTGAACAGGACAACAACCGCAGCTGATGTCATGATGCACTCAACGGAGACAATAGCAACAACCACACCCCTCTCAGCAGTTGTAAAGGCAGATCGGTTTGACCTCCGTGGAGAGCGGATGTGAAAACGAGTGGATGAAGTTGGTGGGAAAAGGCCATAACTATTCATGCTCAAGACATTCCGGGTGCCTTTCCATGGAGATCGGCAGACATTCAAGACGACTTTCCACAGAGATTGGCAAGTAGATTCCGAGATGCCTTTTCACAGAGATCAGCAAGCACCTTCCCATGGAGATCAGCAAGAGTTGTCGCGGACTAAGCAGCCATTCCACGGAGGTCTCACTCTGCTCTCGACACTTTCCCATGTATATCTCGACTCTTTCATATTGACTCTGCTCTCGAGTCATCTCATTTGCCAGGAGGTCTCGACTTGTCTCATGTGCTGCAACTTTTCAATTGTCTCACTCTGGCCTATCAAGCTCTTCTTACCATGACTCCTTTGGCCAATCCTGCGCTCACGTCTGCCTGTTTGTACTGTGAGAGCCACCAAGGGGGAGGTTGCACACTACACGAGTCTGCAGGTGCATGAGTTGCACGCTGCGTGGGTCTGCGCATGCACGAGTTGCACAAGTCTGCACGTGGCATGAGCTTACACGATTCTGTGTAAGGTGATGCAGGAGCTGTACCCATGCTCCACTCTGCACTCTCTGCCTTCAGAAAGTATTCACATTCCTCGACTTTTGTCACATTTTCTTGCGTTACAGCCTGAATTTAAAATGGATTAAATTTCAAGTTTTTTTTTATCATCAATCTACACATAATGACAAAGTGAAACATGATTTTAGAAATTTTTTTTAAAAAACTAAAAATAAAAGCTGAAATGTCTTGCGTCAAAAAGTATTTAACCCCCTGAGTCACTACTGTGTGGAAGTACCTTTGGCAGTGAAGACAGCTTCGAGTCTTCTTGGGTATGTCTGTTGCAGCTTGTACATCTGGATTTGGGGAGTTTCTCCCATTCTTCCTGGCAGATTTGCTAAAACTCTGTCAAGTTGGAAGGGGAGCATCGGTGAACAGCAACTTTCAAGTCTTTCCACAGATTCTCAACAGGACTCCAATCTTGGCTTTGACTCGGCCACTCAAGGACTTTCACGTTCTTGTTCAGATGCCATTCCAGTGTTGCTTTGGCTGTATGCTTGGAATCATTGTCCTGTGAGAATATAAATCTTCACTGCAGTCTCAGGTCTTTTGCACTCTGAAGAAGGTTCTCCTCAAGGATTTGCCTGTATCTTGCTCCATTTATTGTTCCCTCTATCCTTCCAAGTCTCCCAGTCCCTGCCACTGAAAAGCATCCCCATAGCATGATGCGGCCACCACCATGCTTCACGATAGGGATGGTGTTAGATGGGTGATGAAATGTGCTCAGTTTCTGTCAGACATAATGCTTTGCATTCAGGCCAAAGAGTTCAATTTGCATCTCATAAGACCACAGAATCTTTTGCTTCATGCTCTCAGTCTTTTACGTGCCTTTTTGCAAACACCAGGTGTGGGGTCATGTGCCTTTTTCTCAGGAGTGGCTTTGGTCCAGCCACTCTCCCATAAACCTAAATTTGTGAAGTGCTGCCGAGACTGTTGTCCTTCCGGCAGGTTCTCCTGTCTCAGCAAACAAACTCTGTAGTTCTGTCACAGCGATCATTGGGTTCTTGGTCACCTCCCTGTCCAAGATCCTACTTGTCCCGTTTCTCAGTTTGGTCGAACGGCGAGTTCCAGGAAGAGTCTGGGTAGTTCCATATTCTTCCCATTTTCTAATGGTGGTGCTCACTGTGCTCTTGGGAACTTTCAACACTCCAGAAATTGTTTTATGTCCTTCCGCAGATCTATGCCTCCTCACAATTCTATGTCGGAGTTCTACGGACAGTTCCTTGGACTTCATGGGAGAGTTTCTGCTCTGACATGTATTGTCAACTGTGAGACATTATACAGAAAGGTGTGTTTCTTTCTAAATCATGTCCAATTAATTGAATTGGCCACAGGTGAACTGCAATCAAATTGTCGAGACATCTCATGGATGATCAAAGGAAATTGGATACACCTGCGCTCAATTTGGAGTATCACAGCAAAGGGGTTGAATACTTATTGATGCAAGATATTTCAGCTTTTAATTTTTAATTAATTTGTAAAAAATTCTAAAATCATGTTTTCACTTTGTCATTATGGGGTATTTTGTGTAGATCGGTGACAAACTGTGGAAGTGTGATCCGTAAGCGTTAAGAATAATTACTATTCTCTTGTGCCTTTTCATTGTGATTTCTGTCCATCCATTGTAAATGCATGCTCGTGATTGCCATCGTAAATATCTACCATTGCTGAATGAATAAATCTTGTTGGCCATGTTGAATAAAGGTGCCATGTTGTTAAAATGTTAAACAGTTCCGACCTGCTCGCTTTTGTCCTTTCCTCCGTTGGTCCGACATCGTGTGAAAGTTTAGTGAGATGGTATGGATGGCGAACTGCCTTTTGAGGACCCTTGCTTTAGAACAAGGTGCATCTACTATATTAAACTAGAATGTCACTCGGGAGAGCGCATACAACTGCCAGGCTGAACAGTTCATGTTTGGCATCCCACTGATAGGCTGAATCTGCATCCAGACCTGAACCAAAATGTAATCGGCTTGTTCTTGCAAGCTACCCAACTCATCCACCATGTTTTGTCAAAACCCATCCACAACTTTTTAAAATAGCATGTTTACATATTGTTTTTGGCCCCATCTTTCCATGGTGAAGAATCACATAAAAAATGTTTTAATTCTCGGATCCGGATCTGCAACTTCACCAAAAATCGAATCAATTCGTCCCTGTCGCACACCCAATGTGTCCACCAAGTTTCGTCCGAATCCGTCCACAACTTTTTGAGATATTGTGCTATCTATCATTTTTGCCACTATCTTTCAATGATGAATAATCACTTAAAAAAACACATAGTATCTGGATATTCACCAAAATTTAACCAATTCGTCCTTGTACACACCCATACTTTCCATCAATTTTGTTCGAATCTGTCCATAACTTTTTGAGATATCCTGCTCACAGACAGGTAGACAGGACAGTGGTGAAAACGTAATCTCTTTGGTTACGTAACCACCTTCGGTGGCGGAGGAATAAGGCAATTGTGTGTGTGTGTGTGTGTGTGTTGTGTGTGTGTGTGTATTTACATCTGAAAAATCACAAAAAAAAACAGAGCTGGCCAGATCTCCACCAAATGTGTTCAAAGTAACTTCCCAGGGTCAGATCATGGCCACAATTCGAGGGGATGACTTACAATCTTCACCTGTACACATGCCACAGTGCAAGAGGTTTAGCGACCCCTGCTGCAGACGGAGGGGGGGTGACTATTAGCTCTTGCACAAAATATGTTCGCCATACCTCCCGCACCCTTCAACCACCACCACAGGCTGCTCCCAAAGGGTGCGGGTGTCTCCAGCGATACATGAATATTTAAGAAACTAATTTACATTCCAATGGGATCTACTAGGCATTTACTCATTGGTTTTTCCCAATTTATTACCCCCAAATTATAGGATGAAAGGGTTAACCATTATGAGTTTGGTCTTACCAATTTTCTCTGCTAATAGAAGCAGGATGTCAATGGGAACTGAAGATTCTTCGCTTTGCAGAAGATTCTCAGTGAAGCTGAGTACCAAAGGCAGAGTGGGTGGTATGGCATGAAAGAAGAGAACAACTCCAGGAGATGGATTGGCTCCTAATGGTAGAGGGGATCAGTGGGATGGAGGGGGAGGAAGGGACAAAGATCTGGATAATTCTCTCAAATTCCATGGGCCTCCAAAAACATTTGTGAAAGACATAGAAAACCTCTATTGTTTTTTTGCTTCTTGATATCTAACATCCACTGATTCAATTTATGCTAGGCATGTCACAGAACTAAACAGATAAAAAACCCAAATGAACACCAAAGAGAATAAGAAAACACTTCTCACCAAAGCAAACTCTGACTCTGTCGCCAGGGAGTAGAGCTTGTGAATAATGTGATCCCAAGTAGCAGGGAGATTCATTTGAAGAGAGTGTTTGAAAAGCAGATGACAAATATTGAGGGAAAGAAATAGAAGAGCAAGGAGAGAGAGAGCCAGTTCGACTCAACCTGAAGCCTCCACTGTAGCTTGAAACACGAGCCCAGGATGCTTTGTAGACTGAAGAACTTAGGGGAAGGAGGGGGGGGAGAGAGAGAGAGTGAAAGAGAGTAGGAGGAGAGAGACAGAGACAGAGACAGAGACAGAGACAGAGACAGAGACAGGAGACAGAGACAGAGACAGAGACAGAGACAGCAGACAGAGAGAGAGACATATATATATATATATACATATATAAACATATCTATACGAGGTCCGTTGAAAAAATAACGGGACTGAGCCTGCTGTGTGCCACATTTACACAACTTGAATGAACAGGTTGCGTCACAGTCTTTTGCAACATTCCAGCAATATCTATGATTGGTGATGGTTGACTGAGCTCATTGTGTGATTTTTTACAGGACGTGCTTGACACGTTGTCCAGTCTGAGTCGTCACGCTATGAGTCGTGAGCAGAGAGCCAATCTGAAGTTTCTTGCCAAGCTTGGCAAAACACCTTCCGAATCCTTCGCAATGCTGCAGCAAGTCTACGGAGAAGAAACGATGTCACGTAAAAGTGCATTTGAATGGTTCAAAGAGGGATGGGAGGAGGTTGAAGGCGATCCACGGTCTGGAAGACCTTCAACGAGCATAACAGCGGACAACATCGAGTGTGTGAAGCAGATGGCGCGCGCAGATCGTCGACTCATGGTGTGGATGATTGCTGACGAACTTTCAATCAACAAGGACACTGTCTGGAGCATCATCACTGAAAATCTCGAAATGCGCAAGGTGTGCGAAAAGAGAAGAGATAAGCTGACTCTCTGAGTGCTGTGCTCAAACAGATGGTGGCGAACCTTCTCACAATTATCTGAGCAAAGAACTTGCCTGGCACTAAGAGCAGCGTCACCCTCGGTAGTTGTTTGCAGGTCTTGGCGATCACCCTTCCTTTCCAGGAGGGACAACAAGGCCCCCTTCAGCAGTTGGGATGATGCCTGTGTTCCAGGCAGAGCACAGAACTTGCATGCAATGACATGAGGACAGCTTTCCACAGCCTTGAGAAGTTCAACATGGATTCCACAGATCCAGGCGCTTTAATTTTTATCTGGTTCACCGCATCCTGTGTTTCCACAAACGAAGGTCGATCACAGCTGATTGGAGGGTCAGCAATAGTGATAGTAACACCCCGACATCCATCCTCACAGCTGTGGATCAGCCTGGTACAACTGCTCAAAGTAACTGCCCAGTGGGCCTTCACTTCGGACTCCTCTGTCAAGAGCCCACCACTCCTTGCTCTAACTGAGTGCACCGAGGGACGGGCTTGGAGGAACGCAATGCGCGAATTCCCCGGAAGCAGGAAGAGAATCACTTGATCCAGGTGAGGCTCTACCCCTCACAGATTCTCACACCTAGGCTTCCTTGTTCACCTCAGCTCTCTGAACTTGAAAAAATCCTTCACCACTCAAACCGATTTTTCGTCTTGGAAGACATCAACGTAGATGAACCCGTGCCTAATCACTGAGCCTGAATTATCAGCATGACATACCACAACAATGGCCATTGCCCACCCTAAAGCCATCCGACATAGATGAATCCATACCCGATGCGGGACGCATAAAAGAAGATACTTCCAAGTCTCCCTACTGATATTCAGCGTTCTCTTAAGATACATTTCATGAAAGAAATGTGGTCCTTCAAACCTTTTCCCACAATTACCATAATTCATCCAAGCAGCTAAAATGATTATAAACTCCCAGACGATTCCAGACTTTAGCCCTCCCAGCCCAACGGTTAAAGAAATGCATGCAAAAGCTGAGTGAATTGCTGTCAAAAAATGAACTGGACTACATTATGGTCCTTATATAGTATCCTTTACAGAGGTTTAAAACTGTAGTTACATATCAATGGAGGACGAACGCTATCCGTAAAATTCAAGTATGAGACCTTTTATTAAATAAAAAATGTTGACATAGCCTTTGCCAGGAAACCGGCAAATGACGCGTTGTTGTTTAGAATGGTCAAACTTTGCCCCGGTGTTTCCGTCTTTAGTAATGTGGCCTGAAAAGGAGGCATTGCAATAATCCTTAGTCCTTCCTTTTCCCCTCATCACTTGTTTTTACAGAAGTCCAAAAAGGTTTTTCTGCATCCTTAGTATAAGACTCCCCAAGGTATGAGAATTCTATCCTAAATATGTATGCCCGAGACACCCATAGCTCGTCAAGAATCTTTAGCACCTTCATAGACACCTAACTAACCTTGATAACCAAATGTCCCAAAAAAATCCAAAATCACATTTTATTGGCAGGGACTTACAGTACTGTACTCACCCCACCCCATTCGATAGGAACACTGCCGAACCCACCCTGCCTCCACAATACCCCTTGTGAGATGATTACAAAATTCAAGTTAAAAAAACAAATGAGACGATAAAAATATGGATAATATGGCAGTTGTAACATCCTTCCATCAGGCAATAATCCTGGAGTCGTTACATTTTAAATAACTTTGTGCTTGCACGACCAGATAGATCATATGTTAATGCCCTTTTTTAACGTTTTATTTCATCGTCATAAATCTGTCCATCTGGTTTCTCAGACCAACAGTGCGATCCTCCTAACTGTCTCCACGCCACCCGCAAGCACAAAAGTGCTTGTGGAAATTCCACAACAACCTCCTTGATGATGCCACCTATAAACAACCCTTTGTAGAGGTAGGTGTGTCTTAGTTGCCTCTAAAGGAATTTGTGTATTTACCAGCAATGGTGGGACAATATAAACACACATGAGCTCATTTGTCGAAAATACCGTGCATAGGTGCTCAAATGAGCATAAAAATAACTCTCCTCGAGGATGAAATCCTAAAACTGCAGGAACAGCTTCATGGGACAAATAATATAACACATTTAAGAATAGAACAGCAAATCCATGGAAAACCTCTCTGTGAATTCATGTCTGAAAAGCAAGTGCAGCGTGCATTATGGGGTAAAAATGAAATATATACACACCTTGATTCCCCACCAAATGTTTTTTTTAAAACTTTCAACAGGAAACTGTTGTCCCCGCAAACAATGCGGTTACTTTCATAATGGGAATCTCTTGATGAGGACATTCACATCAGGCATGCTGCTCGGAATCATTTCAAGCAATTGTTTGCACATTCAGGACATAAATCCAGATGCTATATCTGAACTCGTCTCTCCCTCCCAACCTTAGCACTTCACTCCCTGTGTGAACTTACTGCTTACTCAATTACCCTGGAACATGACAAAGCCCCTGGACTTGATGGGCTGACAAGTGAATTTTTTCCAGTACTAATGGGATTTTCTTGGACCCGACCAATTGCATGTCTTCAATGAAAGTTTAATGGATGGCAACTACCACGGAGCTGTTGGAGAGCAGTCACCTCCTTAATTCCAAAAAAAGGAGACTCTCATTGATTGAAAACTGGTGTCCCATCTCTGTCCTATGTAAGGTTACAATATTTAGCCAAAGTTTTATCTTATCGTTAAAAAAAAAAATGTAATGAACCTTCTAGTAGGAGAGCACCAGTCTTTTTGTATCTCGGACATAGTATTTTGATAATTTTTAAAAATCATTTATTTATTTATTTAAATCGGTGACACTATTCGGTTTTGTAATAATTTTAAGAAGAATATTGGCCTCGTTTTTATTACCAAGGAAAAGCCTTTGACTGTATCGATCACACCTATCTTTTTAGAATCTGAGAAGGCTTTGGCTTTGGTCCTATTTCTATCTCTTATTATAAACTTTTGTACTGCAAAATGTCCTCAAATCAACCAAGTGCTATGCTCTCTCATTGCTATACGAGGGTGTGAAACAGGGTGGTTGCGGACCATCTAATCGTATGAACTGATGATCGTCAAAGTAACACCCCTCAATCTAGGTTTTTCAACACCCCCCCCCCAATCTATCGATCCTTATTATGACCCTTTTGTTAACTCCAGCTCCCCATCCAGTGCAGGTCCCTCACTATCTGCTTTCAAACCTGTAACTCCTCACGATCCTGCTCTTCGTCTTTCAACCCACTTAACACCGATGGAAACTTCGCTTCACCTGAATCCAACCTTTCGTTCCTCCATCTCAATCTCTTCTCCTCATCCTTTCACCTCATACCCCCCCCCCCCACTTTACAACATCCTTTCATGCCTTCCCTCTTCTCCTTTTCATTCTACACCCAACCATCACCCAAGCACAATCGTCACAAATTCCCCCATTAGATGTAAAACGAAGGACCTGAAATTACTCTAAGTTGGTACAAAACATTCATAATCGTGTGCAAATCATCGTGGAATTAAAAAGAATTTCTTTTCTTGCCTGCAAACCTCCCATTTAACACAAATAAAGGTTATCATTAGAGCTGTAGGTTATTAAAGTTGCACCTATCACTGCAGCTGACGTCATGTTTGTTGAACAGGACAACAACCGCAGCTGATGTCATGATGCACTCAACGGAGACAAAAGCAAACAACCACCCTCTCAGCAGTTGTAAAGGCAGATCGGTTTGACCTCCGTGGAGAGCGGATTGTGAAAACGAGTGGATGAAGTTGGTGGGAAAGGCCATAACTATTCATGCTCAAACATTCCGGGTGCCTTTCCATGGAGATCGGCAGACATTCAAGCCGACTTTCCACAGAGATTGGCAAGTAGATTCCGAGATGCTTTTTCACAGAGATCAGCAAGCACCTTCCCATGGAGATCAGCAAGAGTTGTCGCGGACTAAGCAGCCATTCCACGGAGGTCTCACTCTGCTCTCGACACTTCCCATGTATATCTCGACTCTTTCATATTGACTCTGCTTCTCGCAGTCATCTTCATTTGCCAGGAGTCGTCGACTTGCTCATTGCTGCAACTTTTCAATTGTCTCACTCTGGCCTATCAAGCTCTTCTTACCATGACTCTTGGCCAATCCTGCGCCTCACGTCTGCCTGTTTGTACTGTGAGGCCACCAAGGGGGAGGTTGCCACATACACGAGTCTGCAGTGCATGAGTTGCACGCGCGTGGGTCTGCGCATGCACGAGTTGAACAAGTCTGCACGTGGCATGAGCTTACACGATTCTGTGTAAGGTGATGCAGGAGCTGTACCCATGCTCACTCTGCACTCTCTGCCTTCAGAAAGTATTCACATCCTCGACTTTTGTCACATTTTCTTGCGTTACAGCCTGAATTTAAAATGGATTAAATTTCAAGTTTTTTTTTATCATCAATCTACACATAATGACAAAGTGAAACATGATTTTAGAAATTTTTTTTAAAAACTAAAATAAAAGCTGAAATGTCTTGCGTCAAAAGTATTTAACCCCCTGAGTCACTACTGTGTGGAAGTACCTTTGGCAGTGAAGACAGCTTCGAGTCTTCTTGGGTATGTCTGTTGCAGCTTGTACCATCTGGATTTGGGGAGTTTCTCCATTCTTCCTGGCAGATTTGCTAAACTCTGTCAAGTTGGAAGGGGAGCATTGGTGAACAGCAACTTTCAAGTCTTTCCACAGATCTCAACAGGACTCCAATCTTGGCTTTGACTCGGCCACTCAAGGACTTTCACGTTTCTTGTTCAGATGCCATTCCAGTGTTGCTTTGGCTGTATGCTTGGAATCATTGTCCTGTGAGAATATAAATCTTCACTGCAGTCTCGGTCTTTTGCACTCTGAAGAAGGTTCTCCTCAAGGATTTGCCTGTATCTTGCTCCATTTATTGTTCCTCTCTATCCTTCCAGTCTCCAGTCCCTGCCACTGAAAGCATCCCATAGCATGATGCGGCCACCCATGCTTCACGATAGGGATGGTGTTAGATGGGTGATGAAATTGTGCTCAGTTTCTGTCAGACATAATGCTTTGCATTCAGGCCAAAGAGTTAATTTGCATCTCATAAGACCACAGAATCTTTTGCTTCATGCTCTCAGTCTTTTACGTGCCTTTTTGCAAACACAGGTGTGGGGTCATGTGCCTTTTTCTCAGGAGTGGCTTTGGTCCAGCCACTCTCCCATAACCTAAATTTGTGAAGTGCTGCCGAGACTGTTGTCCTTCCGGCAGGTTCTCCTGTCTCAGCAAACAAACTCTGTAGTTCTGTCACAGCGATCATTGGGTTTCTTGGTCACCTCCCTGTCCAAGATCCTACTGTCCCGTTTCTCAGTTGGTCGAACGGCGAGTTCCAGGAAGAGTCTGGGTAGTTCCATATTCTTCCCATTTTAATGGTGGTGCCACTGTGCTCTTGGGAACTTTCAACACTCCAGAAATTGTTTTATGTCCTTCCGCAGATCTATGCCTCCTCACAATCTATGTCGGAGTTCTACGGACAGTTCCTTGGACTTCATGGGAGAGTTTCTGCTCTGACATGTATTGTCAACTGTGAGACATTATACAGAAAGGTGTGTTTCTTTCTAAATCATGTCCAATTAATTGAATTGGCCACAGGTGAACTGCAATTCAAATTGTCGAGACATCTCATGGATGATCAAGGAAATTGGATACACCTGCGCTCAATTGGAGTATCACAGCAAAGGGGTTGAATACTTATTGATGCAAGATATTTCAGCTTTTAATTTTTAATTAATTTGTAAAAAATTCTAAAATCATGTTTTCACTTTGTCATTATGGGGTATTTTGTGTAGATCGGTGACAAACTGTGGAAGTGTGATCCGTAAAGCGTTAAGAATAATTACTATTCTCTTGTGCCTTTTCATTGTGATTTCTGTCCATCCATTGTAAATGCATGCTCGTGATTGCCATCGTAAATACTACCATTGCTGAATGAATAAATCTTGTTGGCCATGTTGAATAAAGGTGCCATGTTGTAAATGTTAAACAGTTCCGACCTGCTCGCTTTTGTCCTTTCCTCCGTTGGTCCGACATCGTGTGTGAAAGTTTAGTGAGATGGTATGGATGGCGAACTGCCTTTTGAGGACCCTTGCTTTAGAACAAGGTGCATCTACTATATTAAACTAGAATGTCACTCGGGAGAGCGCATACAACTGCCAGGCTGAACAGTTCATGTTTGGCATCCCACTGATAGGCTGAATCTGCATCCAGACCGAACCAAAATGTAATCGGCTTGTTCTTGCAAGCTACCCACTCATCACCATGTTTTGTCAAAACCCATCCACAACTTTTAAAATAGCATGTTTACATTTGTTTTTGGCCCATCTTTCCATGGTGAAGAATCACATAAAAAATGTTTTAATTCTCGGATCCGGATCTGCACTTCACCAAAATCGAATCAATTCGTCCTGTCGCACACCAATGTGTCCACCAAGTTTCGTCCGAATCCGTCCACAACTTTTTGAGATATTGTGCTATCTATCATTTTTGCCACTATCTTTCAATGATGAATAATCACTTAAAAAAACACATAGTATCTGGATATTCACCAAAATTTAACCAATTCGTCCTTGTACACACCCATACTTTCCATCAATTTTGTTCGAATCTGTCCATAACTTTTTGAGATATCCTGCTCACAGACAGTAGACAGTAGGGGTGAAAACGTAATCTCTTTGGTTACGTAACCCCTTCGGTGGCGGAGGTAATAAGGCAATTGTGTGTGTGTGTGTGTGTGTGTGTGTGTGTGTGTGTGTGTGTGTGGTGTGTGTGTGTGTGTTGGTTTTTATTACATCTGAAAAATCACAAAAAAAAAAGAGCTGGCCAGATCTCCACCAAATGTGTTCAAAGTAACTTCCCAGGGTCAGATCATGGCCACAATTCGAGGGGATGACTTACAATCTTCACCTGTACACATGCCACAGTGCAAGAGGTTTAGCGACCCCTGCTGCAGACGGAGGGGGGGGGGGGTGACTATTAGCTCTTGCACAAAATATGTTCGCCATACCTCCCGCCACCCTTCAACCACCACCACAGGCTGCTCCCAAAGGGTGCGGGTGTCTCCAGCGATACATGAATATTTAAGAAACTAATTTACATTCCAATGGGATCTACTAGGCATTTACTCATTGGTTTTTCCCAATTTATTACCCCAAATTATAGGATGAAGGGTTAACCATTATGAGTTTGGTCTTACAATTTTCTCTGCTAATAGAAGCAGGATGTCAATGGGAACTGAAGATTCTTCGCTTTGCAGAAGATTCTCAGTGAAGCTGAAGTACAAGGCAAAGTGGGTGGTATGGCATGAAAGAAGAGAACAACTCCAGGAGATGGATTGGCTCCTAATGGTAAGAGGGATCAGTGGGATGGAGGGGAGGAAGGGACAAAGATCTGGATAATTCTCTCAAATTCCATGGGCCTCCAAAAACATTTGTGAAAGACATAGAAACCTCTATTGTTTTTTTGCTTCTTGATATCTAACATCCACTGATTCAATTTATGCTAGGCATGTCACAGAACTAAACAGATAAAAAACCCAAATGAACACCAAAGAGAATAAGAAAAACTTCTCACCAAAGCAAACTCTGACTCTGTCGCCAGGGAGTAGAGCTTGTGAATAATGTGATCCCAAGTAGCAGGGAGATTCATTTGAAGAGAGTGTTTGAAACAGATGACAAATATTGAGGGAAAGAAATAGAAGAGCAAGGAGAGAGAGAGCCAGTTCGACTCAACCTGAAGCCTCCACTGTAGCTTGAAACACGAGCCCAGGATGCTTTGTAGACTGAAGAACTTAGGGGAAGGAGGGGGGGGAGAGAGAGAGAGTCAGAGAGAGAGTGAGATAGAGAGTGAGGTAGAGGAGAGACAGAGACAGAGACAGAGACAGAGACAGAGACAGAGACAGAGACAGACAGAGACAGAGACAGAGACAGAGACAGAGCGAGAGAGAGACATATATATATTATATATATATATATAATACATATTACTTCTACGAGGTCCGTTGAAAAAATAACGGGACTGAGCCTGCTGTGTGCCACATTTACACAACTTGAATGAACAGGTTGCGTCACAGTCTTTGCAACATTCCAGCAATATCTATGATTGGTGATGGTTGACTGAGCTCATTGTGTGTTTTTTACAGGACGTGCTTGACACGTTGTCCAGTCTGAGTCGTCACGCTATGAGTCGTGAGCAGAGAGCCAATCTGAAGTTTCTTGCCAAGCTTGGCAAAACACCTTCCGAATCCTTCGCAATGCTGCAGCAAGTCTACGGAGAAGAAACGATGTCACGTAAAGTGCATTTGAATGGCACAAGAGGTTCAAAGAGGGATGGGAGGAGGTTGAAGGCGATCCACGGTCTGGAAGACCTTCAACGAGCATAACAGCGGACAACATGAGTGTGTGAAGCAGATGGCGCGCGCAGATCGTCGACTCATGGTGTGGATGATTGCTGACGAACTTTCAATCAACAAGGACACTGTCTGGAGCATCATCACTGAAAATCTCGAAATGCGCAAGGGTGCGCAAAGATGGTCCCCAAGTTGTTGTCCGAGGACCAGAAACAGCAAAGAGTCACTGTCTGTCAAGACAT
>CM068955.1:12742567-12754502 GCA_035128595.1 Eptatretus atami
GTGTCGTGTCAGATTCCTCCAGAAGATTAAGTTTTGCGTTTAGTTCATCCAGACAGGTGTTTAAACTGAAAATAATAAAAATAATAATAATAATAATGATAATAATGAGTCAAAGACAGAGACAGAGACAGAGACAGAGAGACACACACGCGCACACGCACACGCACACGCACACAACACACGCCACACACACACAAAAGCAGAGATAAGACAGAAGAGAGACAAAGAATGAAAGACACACAGAGGGATAATTTCTCACCTTTGACTCGACTCATTCAAGATCAGAGGATGTGAGAGAACTTCTTGCCATCCAACAAAAACAAAAAAGTTATTCCCTAAAGTAGAACATGGGCAAATATTCCTTGGTTCGCTCTTTGAGTGAAATGAAAATAGAAAAGGGAAGAAGTGCTTTAATCAGTAAGTCTCAATCTTTCAGTCTCAATTTTACATTTGCTTGTATGGGACAGTCTCAATTTTACATTTGCTTGTATCGGAGGGAAGGGATAGGTGGGGAAGAAAATCTCCTATTTTGGGCTTTTGGGGCTTGAGTCAGAAAGTTTTTCCCTTTTCCCCATTCATTTGAATGGGAGTTCCAGAAACCCCATTTATCATCTACTCTCATGGCACTCCCATCCTGTCCACGAAGTTTCGTGTAAATCCATCCATAACCTTTTGAGATATCGTGCTATTTTTCGTTTTTGGCCCCATCCCTCAATGGTGAAGAATCACTTAAAAAATTCTAGTAGCCGGATCCAGATACGGATTTTCACCAAAATCTAATCACTTTGTCCTCGTCACACACTGAACCTGTCCACCAAATTTCATCCGGATCCGTCGCCAACTTTTTGAGATATCATGTACACAAACAAACAAACAGACAGACAAACAGACAGAAAGGGGTGAAAACATAACCTCCTTCACCTTCGGTGGCGGAGGTAATAACAAGATGCAATTCAAAGATGTATCAATCCAAAGAGAACACAAAATGTTGGCAACCACTTTTCACAGCTCAAACCAACATGAAGGAACTCCTCCGAACATGAGTTCGATGGAGGATTTTTTTTTTTTTATGTACGAATGCGGAAGTGATAGGTAGATAATGAAAACACATTGCACAAAAAGTAAAATAAGGCGATATCGTATAAAAATGAAATTGCACAACAATTTCAGCCAGGGAGCCCCCCCCCCACTCCCCTCCCTCTCCTCGAGGGACTGCCGCCATCGCAAAGCTCGGTCTCCGCGAGATGTGTACGATCTTTATAAATTTTTAAAAATATGTATCGATGTTGAATTGACGGGTTGTACAATGGAAGAACAAAATGGGAACGTCGTGGAAAATAAAATTTCACATTTTCAGCAAGCCAGCCACCACCTGTTTCATCGCAGAACGACACGTGGCCAACAACGCAAGCGAGTGTCCCTGAACATTGTTCAAGTCGATCGACATACATTATTCAGTGACAGTGCGAATATTGCAGAGCACTTGCCAAGTGGTTTAAGCACTCCAACAAAACGGTTGATAAGAAAAAGCTCACTTGGCAAGCAAACAGCAATCACCGAACCGTCATTTTAAACATACACCTCCCGGAGATGCCCGAAACGTCAAATATGTCCGAAATGGACAAATTAACACTCTTTAGGAATCGGAACTGCTTGTAAGTTAGATTCTGGAGCTTAAATCTTGTTATTCTTCTTAGTTTAATAGATTGTCGAGGTTATCACATATGCGAAAATGAAATCAAGCCGTGGACACTGCCATCTCTGGGCGTTTATGAGCATTGTAGTGTATCCAGCGATTTGGAGCTATGATGAACACACATTCAACTAGAGGGGGAGCACTCGGGAGAGTGCAAAACCTCCGCCACCAATACTGCTGGGTCACTCAAGTGAACCTTTTTTCTTTATTCAAAATATGATGTCAACAGTGCTGACAGAGTTATAGTTCTTTTCTCCAACATTTTTTTTTGGGGGGGGGGTTGGAATCACTTAAAACATGTAGAAATGCAAAAAAAAAATCGAAATTTTGTTGAAAAAAAGTTGCAAAAAAAATTTTTTTTCCTCTAACAATTTTTTTCTCAATTTTTTTTTGGGGGGGTTGGAAATCACTTAAAACATGTAGAAATGCAAAAAAAAACAAAAAAACATTTTCTCTAACAATTTTTTGTGGGGGGGTAACAATTTTTTTTTTGGGGGGGGGTTGGAAATCACTTAAAACATGTAGAAATGCAAAAAAAAAAATCTAACAATTTTTTGGGGGGGGGGTTGAAATCACTTAAAACATGTAGAAATGCAAAAAAAAAACAATTTTTTTTGGGGGGGGGGTTGGAAATCACTTAAAACATGTAGAAATGCAAAAAAAAACCATTTTTTTTCTCTAACAATTTTTTTTGGGGGGGTAACAATTTTTTTGGGGGGTTGGAAATCACTTAAAACATGTAGAAATGCAAAAAAAAACAAATCTTTTTTTTGGGGGGGGTTGGAAATCACTTAAAACATGTAGAAATGCAAAAAAAAACAATCTTTTTTTTTGGGGGGGGGGGGGTTGGAATCACTTAAAACATGTAGAAATGCAAAAAAAAAAAAAAAAATTCTCTTAACAATTTTTTTTTTTTTTGGGGGGGGGACCAAGTCCAAAATTAATGGCATGATCCTTGGACCATACCTAACCCCCCACCAAGTTTCGTCGAAATCCGTCGAGGAGTTTTTCCGTATACTGTTCACAAACAAACAAACAGAAAGGGGTGAAAACAGTAACCTCCATCCATCTTCGAAGATGGCGGAGGTTAATAATATGAGTGAGTGAAGTGAAAAAAAGAAAACTTTATCGTGAGGAAATCATTGTGGCCTGTTCCAAGTCAAGGCATGGTTGAGCAGGCCCAAAAACATGGTGGCTTCAGACCCCGGCAAGTTTACCCAGGAGACGCCTAAAGACCCCAAAGAGCGAGGTGGCCGAGGATGCGCCTGATAAAGGATATAATTAAATAAGGCCGTTAATTATCTTCAAAATGGATGTATTAATTAACCTAAACATCCAATTTTCACTCATTCACTTCCTCGGAACTCCCTTATTGTGCATGCAAAGTTTCAGGCTACTAGGTTTTATGGTTTTGGAGTTATGGAGGAGACACACACACACTGACACATAAATTGCCTTGCAGTTGAGTGACAAACCATGTGGAGTCAATCAGCAAAACAATTTGTGCATGAATGAAAGAGGCAAGGAAATAAAGGACTCATCATGCAAAAGATAAACTTTAAATCTCTGACAAATAATTTATGTTTCCTATATTTAGTACAATACATCGTCATAAAATAAATAAAAAATAGATATTGCTACAGGCCAGTCTATTCTTTTTCCAAGATTTAGTTATGATTGGTTGAGGTTACATAGTTTTGTAAAATAATAATACTTCAGAACTACAGAAGTTAAGAAGGTGGAGGACTTGTTAAGTTTTCAGACTCAGAATAAAAGGAGTTGCAACAACAACAGAGAGAAACAACAGGGGGAAGGAAAGAAAGAGGTGAAAAGGAGAAAAGAGATGATTGAGGGGATAGGCCACGCTCCTCTGGGGCTTAACTTTGGCTTTCATGCTTTGTTTACATCAGGGTGCTTTCCATTTGTTTCTGACATCATTAGCGAAGAGGTGATGGTGCTTAGACCCCCCGAGCCCTTTGCCACGATGGCTCAACTCTAATCCGCTGTGCACTGGTCCATGGAGGAGATCAACTCGGCTTGTATCTACCCTTGGAGGTATTGTTCTCCGCTGAACTTCCTCGGCCATTCGTTGGGCCTGCCTGTTGGACACTGCACTTCTCCTGGTACCTGGGTGAGGACATCAACATTGCCCTTCTTGTGTTACCTCAGTGGCGTGTTTGATTCACACACCCTTCCGAGAAGGCGACTGGCAACCTGGATGGTGCCAGCTTTCGGAGATTATTGTGGTGGAAACTCTCCTGTCATTCAATAAAAACGTCCTTCCAATCTGGAGTTTCCATCTTCATGATCTGTGGTATGGCTGTAACGACTGAATTGGGTTCTCCTTTGTGCTTCGATGACTTGTGAATTCACTTTTTGAGGACTTGATGGACTACCAGCATTTCAGCCATTTATGAACAGCTGGGTTTAATTACTGCACTCTAAGTTCTTAATTATCCAATTAGGGATTCTTCTGCAAGTTATTTATTATTGTAGCCAATTTGTAGTACTGCACTATGATTGTGGTAGACATTAGGGATGATTAAATATTGTTTGCAAAATTCATCCATCTGTCTCCTGTCACAGGAGGAATTTTGCACTGTCGTTTGTTGGTTTCTCCAATAAAACAATACCAGGGCACATCAGTGTCCCTTTATCTGATGTCCTCCAGGCTATTAGCGAATCAGCACGCCATTTCCTGAGGTCGACACGTGACAATAACAGATCCAATCACGTCTCTGACTCGTAAATGGAGGGAATAATCAACGAGCTCTCACCTAATCAATTACCCAAGATAGCTAGGATTTCCATAATTAACTGCCATGCTCTTCCAGCTAAAGAAAGCTGCATAAAGCAACCAAGAAAAGATACACAAGGTCAGCCCCTTTGCTCTTTCAAACCCTACCCAGGTTCCTCTAGAGCTGCAGACATTCACAAGTAGTACATGCATGAGAATTATAATGCTACCCCTTCAGCAGCCAGACCGGTGTCATTATGAGAGGGAAAAGATGGATACAGAAGCAAAAGGCATTCTTTCCACCATTTTACTCCCTTGGGTTGCTAAAAGTTCCCTCCTTCCTTCTCACACAGAAAGGTATTGCTTACCTTCAAAGGATTGAACAGTTCTTGCATGAGTGAGATGAGTTGTCCTGCAGACAGTGATTGGGAATAGATAAGGTTCAAGACTGCAGACAAGGTTTCAGCACCTTGCCCATAAAAAAGTGGTGCAGCAGTACTTGGAACACCAGGAAGGGGTTGTAGTGTTGGTTGACACAATAATATGGATAGAGATGAAAGTCTTCCCTCTGGAAAATAAAAGTTATAGTTGGAAGAGGAGTAAAGAAGTATTAAAAAAAAAACACAGGTTTTAAAAAAAGTCAACTCGGAGGACTACTCAAAAAAAGGAATTTTTTTATAGAAATCACATTTTTGTACACCACTGCATCTTTAAAACAAATTTGATAAAAACCGATGCCCCAAATTCACTAATTTATGTTCCTGTGCAGTAAATTTTTATTTATTTTTTCCAAAAATGGAAATTTTGGATTTAACAATGGATTAACAATTTGTGCCATGCATGATCGACATTTCATGATGCTGCTCTATTGTGTAGTTTTAGAAAAATTGTGATGTTGTTTGTAAATGGATGTCTGATCATCATATCATCATATGAGAAGGCACTTACTAGCTTGTCTCATCATATACTGCTGTAGAGACAAGCCAGTCAGGAAGTCAGATGACACCACATTGATAAGCCTGGTGTTGGCTTTGCAGTTCAGGTGGCTGGCTTAAGGCTTTACAATCTTGAGTTCAAGCATCTATTTGTCCATTGAATTAACACCAAGTAGATTGACTCAGCCTGTCATCCTTCCAAGGTTGGCAAAATGAGTACCAACTTACTGCTAACGGGGACATTGCGTCAGCGGCGCAGCCCCACACGAGAAAATGATGCAGCCAAGCAGCCACAGAAAATGATGGAGCCAAGCAGCCATGACTAAATAAATAAATAACCACATTGATAGGAGGTCAATGTGAATTATCAGCAAAAGGCAGATATCCTTCACAGGGAGATTACTGAACATCATGGCAAACATGTCCATACTTGCTCAGGATGGCATTGCAATGCAAAGACAGCATCTATAGGCAAAGACAGATGAGGCAAAGACGATAAAGAAAGGCAGATTTGGTGAGAAGTTTTGCAGGCAGTGTTGGTGAGGAGATACGAGCCAGGAGAGATAAAGAAAGAAGGCTTGTGCATTGAGGAATGCAAATGGCCAAACCTGCAAGCACGGGACTTTGTTAACTGTGCTGAAATTTTGGTTATCTGGAGGTGAGCCAAGGGACAGTCCTCACATGGCTATGTAGTCTCCTGCCATTTCATTCTTGATGTTAAACGCTCTTTGATTGGAAGCTGGATGATTGATTTATGGTGAGTGCCTCAGTGAGTTATGTGCCGATAATTGACATCCTTCACGCTATTGGTACACAGAACATCCACAGGAATGTTCACACACAGTATGAGACTTCAGCAAGCTCACCCAGGCAAAAATATCAATCCTTTCCTGCAGTAATTCTCTGCAGACTACTGTAGTAGGACCCGTTACGAACTCTCATATATGAGAGTACCACTCTCGTATACTAGATTTCTAACTACAGCATTTTTGCCTGGGAGTGATGAAGTGGGGCTTCAGTACGTTTTAGTCCCAAACACTGAACACATGCCGAGCTACCAATGTCTGTGAGTTTTTGAGTCAACTATCCTGCCATTACAGGATTGGGAACAAAGAACGCTTATGGGTAGGAATGGTCAACGTTGGTATAATTATGGGATGGAGCAAAGAAGTCGTTGATATGCTGAGGAGAAGAAGACTTGATAATTGTTGTCTTGAAGAAACGAGATAGAAAGGGCTGAGTACAAGGCATATTGGCTGCAACAACAAAAATAAATAAACCTTTCCGGAGTGGAGATCAAAAGGGCATCGCTGGTGTTGATGTTCTCATCACAGAAAAATTTATCCAAAAAGTGACAACAGATAAGTGATTCTGGAGCAGAAAAATGATGCTGAAAATTATGGGAGAATACATTATGAATATTTTAAGTGCATATGCACCCGAAGAAGTCGAGACAAAAAAGAATGAAGATAATTTTGGGATGAATGGCCCAACGCCCTATGAAGTGACTTTACATTTTGTGTTCCCATTTTTTTTGTCTACTACCTGCACATACATATATACACTGATCATACATCATTATACCCATATGATACATAACTGTACATATTAAATGTGACATTATATCCACACACACACGAATTGCGATTGCACGTGCACGCACGCACGAACGAACGAACGCACGCACGCACACGCACACACCTTCAATTGGTGGAGCCAGCAAATGGGAGGCAAGGAGATGAAGTTGCCCCACACTGATAATTGGGCACACTTGTGATGGCACTGCATTGCAGGAGGAAGTAGCCTGAGAATAAACAGAAGTGACCGAAGACCCATGAGGGGAAAGGCCTGGTGCTGGTGTCCCCATTGCACTCAATACAGCGTCTCTGCAATATAATTTACAGAGTGAAGCCTCCAGCTGAAGAAGATTTCTGAAAAAAATAAATTGCATTCATGAGCATCTACACCTGCTGCAAGACAATCATGCTTTTTTTTTTTTTAGCATTACCAGGACCTTAGAGAGAGAGTAGGAAGGAGGAAAGAGAGAGAAATGAATAAAATATCAAAATATGGAAACCGGTGAGATTAAAAAAAGATTGGTTGTATTACAGAAAATAACTCAACCCACCGAGGAGGAAACAAAGAATTAACAAGTCTATTTACAATACTTTCGACAAGACTATTGGCATCGTCAAGCTATTCATTTTAATTCAAGTTTTTTCTTAAATAAATGGAGGAGAGAGTGAAGGCATTTCTAAGGATTCTTTATGTTTTAAAAATTAAGATTCAAATGTGCATGTTGGAAACTAAAAAGGTTTTTGCACTCTGCAGGAATTTTTCTCATAAATAAATGAGTTATTGTTCAAATGTAAAAAGAAAACTAATACTACAAAATATTTCATATATTAAAAGTAAAAATAACAGGGTTAACCAAAAGGTATATGTTCGGTTGTGTGGTTTCAAAAAAAAATCAATTTATCTCCAAACACAAACTCGGAGGAGATATACAAAAGTTTTATCAGGAGTAAATTTACAACTACTGGAATACCAGGGAAATTACATCTTCCAGGGTATTCTTTCTGTGGTCCAGGCACAAACTTAGATAAAAGATTAGATGAGGCAGACAATCCTAAATCCTGGAGTAAGCCTATCAATAGAGTTGATGAAGTGGCATGAGACAACATATTGATTATGGGAATACCACAACTTTGGAAGAAAAGCATGAAGCCGATAGAGAAATGTGGTATAATTTGTCTCTGATACAAATCCAACCTTGAGAGAAAAAGTTGATAGGTTTAGTGAAGAAGATGATCAGTGCTAAATTGAAACTTGGACTTGGAAATTCAAAAAACTTGTAGGCTCTAATGATGTCATTAAGACTGAAGAGCAATTAGCTGATGAATTACATAAACCAATATTCACAAAGTTTCGTAGAAGGAAGGTTTATTCCAAGGAAGTTGATTATATCTGGTCCGCTGATTTGATTGAACTCAATAATGATAAGGGGTACAAGTATGCTTTAACCGTTATTGATTTGAGGAGTAGATATGCGTGGGTCGTCCCATTAAAAAACAAAACAGGTAATACTCTTATGTTAGCCTTTCAACAGATATTTCATAAAAGTAAGAAAAAACCGAAAAAATTATGGACTGATGAGGGTAGAGAGTTTTATAACAAGACATTTATGAATTTTCTAAAGAAAACAGTATTACATTATACAGTACCTTTAATGAAGGGAAGGCCGTTGTTGTCGAACGTTTTAATCGTACCTTAAAAGAGAGACTATATAAAAAATTCACACAACTCGGTTCACACAAATGGTTATCTTTTATTCAGGATATTGTGGATAAGTATAATAACACGATTCATACGTCAACAAATATGAAACCATCAGAAACATTTACAAAATTAAAATATGAAAAAGAGATTAATGTCAGAAAACCTAAGTTCAAAGTTGGTGATATCGTAAGAATATACAGGTGGAAATCTCATTTGTGAAAAAGGTTTTACTGAACGATGGACGAAAGAACTTTTTAAAATTGTTGATGTAATAGATACGGTTCCTTGGACTTATAAGATATATGATTTAGAAGGGGAAGAGATTTTAGGTTCATTTTATTCACAAGAATTACAAAAGACAAAGATAAATTGAATTTTTTTTTTGACTCCGCCCCTTTTTGACTCCACCACACAAGCCCCGCCCACACAAGCCCCGCCCACACAAACCCACACAAACCCCACCACACACCCCTCACAAGCTCCAATAAATTGAAATTTTTGACTCCGCCCCTTTTTGACTCCACCCACACAAGCCCCGCCCACACAAACCCCACACAACCCCACCACACACAAACCCCACACAAGCTCCACACAAGCTCCACACACACACAAGCTCCACCCCACATTCATCATATTCACATAATTAGTGATTAGTTAATTAGTTCCCCACCACACAACATGTTTATTTAATTAAAAAATTATCCACCCATCCACAAAGCTCCACTCATCCACCCATCCACCCATCTCTCCACCCATCCATTGATCCACACAAACTCATCCACATTCGCCCCTCCCACATAAGCTCCACCCACACAAGCCCCTCCCACACGAAGCCCCGCCCACACAAGCCCCTCCCCCTCATCCACCTTTGACCCACCCACACAAGCCCCTCCCACACAAGCCCCTCCCACACCGAAGCCCCGCCCACACAAGCCCCTCCCACACAAGCCCCACCCCCCTCATCCCCCTGTGCGCCCCCCACCTTTGACCCACCACCTCCCTCATCCACCCCCACCCTTCCCCCACACACACGGGGAGGGGAGGAGTGGATGAGGGGGTGATGGGTCATTGGGGAGCGCACCTCCCCCCCCTCCCCTCTTCCTTCATGTCTTGATCCTTTTTTATAATTCAAAATCAAGTAATTGTAAACAAAACAAATATAATTTATTAATATTGAAAATATTAAATATTCATTTGCGAGAATGTATAATCTTTCCCAGCAATCTTCTTCAGATGTCTTGTGATTTCGAAACTCAGACACATATTCTGTTTTGAAACAAAAAGTGGATAATAATTAGGTTTTATAAAGATAATTACATGGTAATATGAGTAAGCCTCGTTGACCACTGAATTAACACACCAGGAGCCTGTCATCCTTTCAAGGTCAAAAAAAATGAATTCCAGTGTACTGACAAAACCACGTCCAAACTAATGATGCAACCAACATAAGACGACATTCCAAAGAGAGAGTGATATTAATAATAATTCAGAAATATTTACCTCCAGAAAATCATGTGTTGTATCAGATTGGTTCAACAGCTTATGTTGTGTGATCGAGCTGAAAAAAAAAAAAATAATGAGTCAAGGGTATAGATGGAGAGACAGATAGAGAGAGGTAGGTAGAAAGACAGACAGAGAGACAACAAGAGAGAGAGAGAGAGATACAAAGACAGACAGGTTGAGATACAGAGAGACAAACAGACAGGGACACACACACGCAACACACACACACACACACACAACACACACCACACACACAAACACGCATACACACATACATACACACACACACACACACATAATACACACGCACGCACAAACACACATACACACATAATACACACACACACGCGTGCGCACACACACACACACACACGCACACACGTGTCTCACCGTTGGTTTAATTCACTCGAGATCAGTGGCCTTGATAGACTTCGACCAGTCATTACAAATGTTTTTCAATTCTCTTCTAAAATCACTGACTTCATCAATAAGGGCATTTATCTCATCCACCTCATCGTCAAATGTAAATTCCACGTCATCCAGGGACCTGTTAGGAAACAAAAAAATATTTTAGCATTATCACGATATAATTTATAATCATTTGCTTCATCGTTCAAAGAGGAAACTAACCCATACAAAAACGTACCAACTTTGTAGTGAACTGTTATCTTCATCGGAAGAGAGCAAGTCCATGGCTCAGTTTTTTTTACCATTGGTACAAGATGGTAAAGATCAGAGGCTTGATAAGACGTCGTGTGAGTCATTAATTCTCTTCTCAGATGATCGACCTCTACAAGAGAATTAATTCCATGCACCTCGTCGTGATATATAAACTGCTCTTCTTCCACGGACCTGCCAGGATAAAAAAAATATATATCAGAATTATCACGATTCAATATATAATCACTTGCTTCATCGTTCAAAGAGAAAACCATCTACAAACTTACCAGCTTTGTGTTGAGCTGTTTTTGTTCGTTGGGAGAAACGATCGTTGATGCCTCAGTTGTAAAATGAAAATCCCGTCTGGCAGAAACTGTCTGCGAAAAAACTTATAAAGCAACGATGAGGAAATTACCTAAGCATTGGGTGCGGCCACAGGAAATGACAGCTTGGAAAATAACTGGGCGATTGTATGAATCATTTACAAAACATACTTAAAATGGTTTTGATTCAAATGTTTTCAGTTCATACCGTGAAAATGAGGAAGTGTTTTTTTGACACGGTCGTGCTGTGTGAATGAGGAAGTGGTTTTAGACAGTCATGCTGTGAAAAAATAGGAACTATTGAAGGAATTTGAGAATGAACAAATCTTTATAGGTTCAATGTGTGAGCTAAACAATATGCATTGGTTATTTGAAAAAGAGTGTCCTAGGTTAAAAGGGAGACAATAATATAGCCTGGGATAAAAGGGGGGTGTTGGCTTAGTGGTTAGGATGGCGCTTGGGATCCCAGTGTCCCGAGTTCGAATCCCGCTCAGCTGCTGAATTAACACCAGGGGGTTGACTCAGCCTGTCATCCATCCGAGGTCGGCGAAGTGAGTACCAGTGTACTGATCCCGGTGAATGCCCCGGTTATAATAGGTGTACCATATCCCTGTGTTGTAAGAGGCGTCCAGGAAGGGCCCGGCCATAAAACATTATCTCACAAAAAAACCAAACCCCTGCACAGCAGGGAAAAACGGATAAAAAGGGGGTTTATTTTAGGGAAAAAAAAAGTGAATCGCTGAAAATCCCCCATTCATTTACATGGGAAAAGTGAGCCAGAATCAGTATATCCACCCTACTC
>CM068955.1:12755502-12767145 GCA_035128595.1 Eptatretus atami
GAAGAGATCTTTGTTTTCTATCAAATACTTATCTTCACCCGTTAGTTTTGTCTGCGTCTTCTTTATGGTCTCCTGTTGTTTTGCAACTTTGAAAACCAACTCTTGATGTTCCTAAATCTTCTGCCTTCCTTTCGCAATCCATATTATTTTATTGAAAAATACAATTTAATATCTCATCTTGTTTCACAACAATATATTTATATTTTTCAGTCGTAGTGTTTCTGTAATCCAAATTCCTTTTTACTATATAATTAGACAATTGTCTCTCCAAAAATTGTTAATATCTAATTGAATTAACTTGAATAAAATAAAGTATTAGCATTGTTTCTGATGGAAACGACGAGGAGTTGAAAGTACGATTGACTAAGATAAATCAATTACTAAGAAGAATGTCTCCCTCTTGTGTAGTAGCTGTCCCTTACGCGTCTTTGGTTTCTCCTATTAACACAATCATCAAAGATACGAGGTTTTTTGGATTTATCAAATCTTGGGGAGACGTATATCATCCGTAATTATCACTAAGAATACAAGTTATCGTGATTTTGTTTTTACATCTCTGGTATCACAAAATAGTTGTATTATAATCTTCAATGTTATAATATTTTAGGTTTTTTTAAGTTTAAATAAACCATTATATTTCTTTTGAAGACCAGCATTAAACCTTGTGAGAGTAGTTGATACTCTGGTTGAAAAACTCGACTTTGTGAAAATTATTAAATTTAATCATATCTAAAAAGTTGGGAGTGAGGACATCTTTTAAAAGTAAGCAGGTTTTTTCCACATCACTGAACCACTATGGAGGCATTTAATGAAATTTGGAGATTTTAATGGTTTTAATTTTATCCTATTTCCAATGGTAAAAAATCATTCATCTTATATTTGGAAAAAACAGGTTTTAATTTATTATTGGCTTTTTAGAAACTCTATATTTTAACCTAAGTTCAGTTTAAATTTCAGATAATCATTATTTTATTTATGGCAATATCTTGTGTTGATATTTCTGAAAATGCACATCCATGAATAATATATCAACATGCCTTTGAACATTTCTCTAATACGTCTTTCTTCCTTGTTAAGGAAAGGTGTGTTATCACCACTACATACTTAATATCATGTTCTCTAATCAATCTGTAAATAATGCAATTTTTTGGTGTAAATCTAAAAGAATATTTTCCTTTTTATATTTTTATATCATTAATTAGAAGAAATACAGAAATATTACATATGTTTATAGGCTTTTGACTCTGTGTTTAATCCCGTCATTTCACAGGCGCAGTGACAAGTTCTCAAAACTTTGTCATAATGGAGAATCGGGAATAGAGGCTCAAAATCGAGTAAAACTATTATATTTATAACGTAAAACTTTACTTAAGCTGAAAATCAAATCTATATCTTCAGTTCTATATTGAACCTATTTAATAATAATTACGCATCGATATCATATACTTTATTTCATATACCAATTCAACTACAACATTTTAATTAAAGTATATTAAAATGATCCTAACTACTATTGAACGAATGTCATTCACTCTGATATATTAGACATCCTTTATTTCATCAGATTGTACAGATCTTTAGGTTGTTGAAAAAATACAATTTCTCCTTGCATATTTAAGATGTCTTATCTTTTCTTTCTAAAGCTCATACCCATAAGTTTTTTTTTTTGATAACTTTTCTTGTTTCATTGCTTTCTAGTTTTGAATATATTGCCAAAGGAAAGGAGAAATTTGTTAGAGATAGCTTTAATTGATTGTTCTACCAGGTAAACTAAAAGCCCTTCAACTGAAGAAATGAAAGACACTCATCATATCCTCCATCAATTTGTTTTAATCCAATAGTTGTTATATTATCTTTGTTCATTTTACATCCTTGACATATTTCTCAGTATCTTTTACAAATGAGAGATGAATTGAAAACTGTCTTTTGTGTCTGAAACATTGTATTATTAAGTGAAAAAAGTTGGAGATAAAATGTTTTAAGATGCACAGATTCACCTGTAAATATAGAAATTTTCATCAAGAAATTTTAGTTTAAGCAAAGCTTTATATATAAATAGTGAATAACCGTACTGCGATGTTTGTATCACGAATATAAACATTATAGTAAACACCTCCGAACCAACAAACACACATTTTAACTATTTCATCAATATATCTCCCTTAGAGATTGGAAGAAAACATTGTGATATCATGCTCAAAGGATTTTTGAATGAGTAGTTAACAGACTCTGAATCAATCAAAAACAACAAGAAAAATGAGTTATAATAAAGGGTAACTATATATTTGAAACACGATGGGCATTTAAAGGACATATAAAAATAAGGATTTTTCAATTTGGAGAAACCGGTCCATCATCAATAAACTGAATCATTGAAATATGAACCTGATCGCTGAAAAAGTTATTAAAAGACAATTAAGAAGAAATGAAAACTTTAAAGTTTTATGGGAGTGAAAATGGAATACTAAAAAACAAGATGAAGAACAAAACTTCCTTATATGAGAACAGATCTTTATTTAAACATCATTTCAAGATTTTTGAATAGTGGGGTTTATGAAGAATACAGACAGAAGGAGGATGTTGATAATACAGTGGTAGAAAGGGATATTAACATTTCAAATCATCTTTTTAGATATACACTATCTAAATCAAAACCTCTGAAGCTTCTTCTCTATTTGAATTACAAAAGAAAAAACTAAGAAGCAGTCTGTTAATATTAAGAACAATGATTAAATGTTTTCTCTGTCTGTTCTGCTCCTTACATCCACAAAGTCAATTCAAAAGAGTAACAATATATAAAATAGTGAGAATACTTGGACATTAAAGTTTTAAATTCCCATGGCCTAACGATATTCAATTTGAGAAAAAGAATAATCTTTCCTATTAATGTATACGGATTAACGGATACAAACAAAGTCACATATTAAAAATTTCAAAACACTATAAAATGAAGAAGCACACATTAATCTTTTATATTTAGTGTTGAGAAGAATTCAACAATTAACATACTCATAATTACAAGATAATCTCTCTCAGTATTCAGAACAGCAAAAAAAATATATCCTTGTAAGCAATTCTTAATTCATTATAACAAAAAGACGATTAACAACATTCAAAAATATGTAGTAAATCATAATCAGCTGTAATTACAATGCCTAACTGGTAAAAAAGATTTATTTTGAAGATTATAATAAATCTATCATGCACCCATTTGTGATCATACGCTGATTTTGAATGTATCCTAAAAAGTAAATACTGGCTTCTCCAATCAAAGAAATCCTATACAAATAAATATCAAAACTATTCTTGTGGTTCTGGTTATTATATCAAATCATCTGTGGAGAAAGTATAATAAACTTGAACATATGCGTGGAAAAAATGCTTCACAGGAGTTGAAAAACGATTAGAAAAGGATTGTAAAGATAACTAAATTAATGAAAGAACAAATGAACCGATGAATTAACCAATAGAAGAAATTAGAATTTAGAAGAACAATATTGTCATATTTGTGAGGAGGAAATTGAGGAGTCTAAAGTTAGGGATCATTGTCATCTTAACTGTAAAATAGAGTCCGCTCATTCCTGTTGTATCTTAATTATAATTACTCTTTTAATTCCAGCCTTTCTTCACAATCAGCGCCAACTTGATACACATCTATTTTAAAAAAATAAATAAAAATAAATCCAAAAAACAGAATATATTCTCAAACAAAACAAGTAAAAGTATATTATTTTGGCAAAAAGAAATTATAAAAACAAAACTAAAACATGATATTAGGAAAAATATAATAAGATTATAATAAATTTGAAGCACTAGCAAAATCCGAGCAATAAAAATAAGCCACAGTAATTTCAAATAACTAATTCATATTGTAAAAACAAAGAAAGAAATTCTAAAAAAAAAACTAAAAGAGGAATTACAATTAAAAAAGAAATTTACAATAGATGAAGAATAACTTATGAGAATTAAAATGAAGAAATTACGAGAAAACATGATAGAAATCAAAATTAACTAAAAGAATTCGATAGAGAACAATTAAAGAAAATTCCTTTCAAAAACAAACCAGGGAATATTTCTGCCATAACAACAAAGTAAAGTATATTTCATTTTGCAAAAATGTATTCACAAAACCTATAACTCGTATTAGGTTTCTAGATCTACAGTTTATGGAACCATGCCAACCGAAGCATCAACTAGCTCCACAGGCTTTTTCAAATCTTATTCATTCTTCCAAAGAGAAATTTACTAAAGAGGAATTCAGATTAAAGGGAGAATTCAGTAAAGAGGATCTAATTAATGAGGAAATTAATGAACGAAATTCTTACTGAAGATGAATCTAATTGTAAAGAAAATTCAAACAATGAATGAAATTCTAACTAAAGAGGAAATTCTGAATAAGTGAAATTCTGATTAAGAAGAAATTCTAACTCGAGAGGAAATTCAACAAGGAATGAAATTCAAGTAAGAGAAATTCTTACAAGGAAGGGAATTTATCCTTATGATTATATGAATTCATTATGAGATTTAAAGAAACACAACTTCCTTCAAAAGAAGTTTCTATAATAACTTTATGAAGAAGAGAAAGTGATAAGGAATATAAACACGCACAAGAATTTGGAAATATTAGATAAAGAACTTGGAGAATATCTGATTTGTATCTAAAAACAGATGTTTTATTGTTAGCTGATGTGTTTGAAGCTTTTAGATCACTCTGTCATAATAAAAATGTTATGGATTAGATCCTGCTCACTTTTCACAGCTCCTGGTTTAGCTTGGAGTGCAATGTTGAAAATGACAAACAAGATATTGATTTATCAGTGATGTAGATATGCTTTTGATGATTGAGAAGTCTAAGAGAGGTGGAATATCACAAGTATGTTCAAAAAGATATGCTAAAGCAAATAATAAATATCTTCCAAATTATGATAGTGAAAAAGATGTAATTTTGATGTATTTTGATGCTAATAATTTGTATGGATGGCAATGTCTCAATCTCTACCTTATGTAATTAGAGTGGGTGAAGAAAGGATTATGAAAGGCTTTGATGAATATTGTATTCTTCTCAAGAGGAATTGAATGAGGAAAAAGAAGGTTATATTTGAAGTTGATTTGAGGTACCCGAGTGACTTCATAATAAGCATAAAGACCTTCCTTTTGCATGTGAGAAAGAAACCCAAAGAAAGAATGGTTAAGTGATTATCATAAAAGTTTTATAATTAAAGGCAAATCAACAGAAAGTTATTAACAACATTCTATGATAAAGAGGGATATGTTTGCATCAGAGAAGCTTAAAACAGTTTTTGAGAGAAGGATTGAGAGTAGCTAAAATTCATAGAGTTTTAAAATTTAAACAAAGTCCTTGGATGAAAAAAGTATTTAAATTCAATACAGATATGAGAGCAAATACAAAAGTAAATTTGAAGGGGATTTCTATAAATTGATGAATAATGCTGTCTTTGGAAAGCAATGGAGAATGTTAGAAACAGGCAAAACATTAAGATTTGCAAATCTTGGAAAGAAGCTTCGAGATTGATAAATAAACAAGTTTTAACAGAGAAGAGGTTTTTTCAAGAAACTTTTCTGCTATTCATATGGAAAAGGAAAGTATTGTAATGGATAAACCAATTTATATTGGAACAGCAGTTCTTGATTTATCAAAGATATTGATGTATGATTATTTGTATAATGGCTTAAAGAAAGAGTATGGTGAAAATGTTTCATTGTTGTATATGGACACTGATGTTTTATCCTAGATATAAAAACTATGATGTTTTTAAAGATATGAAGAAAAATATTGGAGTATATGATACAAGTAATTTTAGTAAGAAGAGCGAGTTTATTTTCCAAAAAGAATGAAAAGGTTATTGGTAAGTTTAAGGATGAGTTGGGTGGAAAAGTAATGAGTGAGTTTATTGGATTGAGAGCAAAGGCATATGCTTATAAGTATGGTGATCAGGATCAGATTGATAAGAGGTTAAAGGGAATAAAGAAATATGTAATAAAGAAATCAATAACTTTAGATTAATATAATTGTTTTGATGAATAAGAAAGAAGAATATAGGAAAATGAATACAATAGAAGTTATAAACATAACATATATAGTGAGAAGTAAATAAAAAGGCATAGGAGCCTTGATGATAAGAGATTTATTTTAGATAATGGAATAGATTGTGTTCCATATGGATATTGTATGAAAGAGTGTATAGAATAGATTGTTGTTTTAACAATGGGAAGATGGGTTAGGTTTTTAAGGGCTACCGCCCGCGTTTTTTCACAATATATAAATGGTTAAACCAAGTATTAATCAAACTAAAGAGTGGAGAAAATCTCAGTCTTGGTATATAAATGGAAAACATAATGAATGTGAAATACCAAATAAGTCTTATTGAAAAAATAACGAAAACAAAAGGTAAATAAAACAAATAAGCGAATCAATTTAAAACTAGTAAGTTAGAGGATGTAAAGAAAAAATAAATATCCTTCAATGGACTGAAAACTTTGATGGTTTATCAATTAAACAATGGAAAAACAATTTACTATAATCTCAAAATGATATGTGGCTCAGGAGGTGGTCAGATGAGATCATAAGAGAAGTATATCATTTCGTAATGGCACAAAAGGGGTATCTTGAAAATATAAAGATTCAAATGTTTTGTTTTTAAATATTTTAGATGGGGATTATTGTGCAAAGAAAATTAAACTATTAAAGGAATATGAGAATGAACAAATCTTTATAGGTTCAATGAGTGAGCTAAACAATATGCATGGTTATTTGAAAATGAGTGTCCCTAGGTTAAAAGGGAAGACAAATAAATATACCCTGGGATAAAAGGGGGTGTAATTTTAAGGGAAAAAAAAATGCATCGCTGAAAATCCCCCATTCATTTACATGGGGAAAAGTGAGCCAGAATCAGTATATCCACCCTACTACCTTGCATAAGAGATGGAGGAGAACATGGATGGGGAGAGGATGGAGCTGCATGTACTGTCATGTACATGGGGCATCATTTATTAAAAACAAATTATGGCTAAGAAATTGAGAAGGAAACAAAGGCAAGAAGAATATTTTCCAAAACGTATCCAACTTCACGCAGGCACTTTTAAGATGACGGAATCAGGTGAGTTGCAGGATTTTGTTTTTGTATTTTTCATCTGAATTGTTAAACTGCTGTCCGTTGTAATTGATGATAAGAGATTTGTTGTGGGTTCTTTGATGGCTCAAAAGTTCAATTCTAGAGCTGTGTCCCTGAGCACGTGTACTGCAGATGAAATTTCCTGGTTATATGTTGGTGTCGTGTTGCAAGTTTGAATTATCGGCTCTTCCAATCTTGTGACCCCAGTTCTACATTCACATTTCCATCTCACTCGTTCCTTCACCAGGTCCTCCCACATTTCAGTGCTGATGTGACAGGCTTCCAAGTTTTGTTTTGAGTTGTCCTTTTTTGTCAACCCTCTCCATCCCCTCCCTTACCTCAAATGGTCGCACAGCTGACACTGCACGTGAAAAGGTCAGGTCAGGTAAGGGAGCATGCACCGGAGCAGTGCGTTGCTCCCACCTCACCTTCTCCTTCCCCCCTCACTCCCCGTTAACTCAACTGGGAGTGAGGGAGGAAGGAGAAGGAGGGAGGAAGGAGGAGGAGGGAGGGGGAACGAGGAGGTGTGTTCCCCCTCGCAACGGGGGCCAGCAATGAGTTTCTGTATGTTTACAGAAAAATAAATAAAGCCTTCAAAGAAAAGAACACATGAAGGAGGTTCAGTGATGAGAGAAAGGTGCATCCATGTGAAAAGGCTGAATGTCTTAAGCACTGTGCTTGCTTCGAAATCTTGTCTACCAAACCCATCACTTTCTGGACCAACCTTACCCAGTTGCACCCAGCTGTTACTGGACTCTGTGATTTTCCCCTGACAAGGTGGAGAGCTTGCTGTCAAACCTCGACTCAGATTCTGCAACCGGTCCAGACGGCATCAGCCCACGTGTCCTAAACCTGCTCTGCTGCTCTTGCTCACCCTCTCTCTGTTCTATTCACCCTCTAATTTTCTCAAGGTCATCTGCCATCTGCTTGGCAATCAGCAAACATTACCACTCTGCATAAAAAATGTGCAAAAACTGATCCCTGCAGCTACAAACCAATCAGCCTTCTCCTAATCATCAGCAAGGTTATGGAATCCATCATCACTTCAGACATTAAATCCTTCCTCTTCTCCAATGGCTGAATTTCCGATCATCAATTTGGTTTCAGACCAGGTCACTCTACCCTGGATATGTGGCTTCTGCTCTCCCAACAATGGATGGAGGTCCTCAATGCCAGATATGAGATCAGAGCCATCTCCCTTGACATGTCGCGTGCTCTCAATATGGTCTGGCACTCCGCCCTGCTCACCAAATTCTCTTCCAATGGTATCCAAGGCAATCTCCACTCTTGGCTCGCAGACTTCCTCTCCTGTCGCAGTCAACGTGTGGCCTTTCATGGAATTCTCTCATCCCCTCTTCCTGTCCAGGCTGGAGTTCCTCCTCAAACTGAGAGTGCTGTGAGATGTGGTGATACCATCTCTGACTTGTTTCCAGTTGTTACTGGAGTTTGTTTATCAGGGGTGTGTGCTGGCCCCCACACTTTTCAGCACCTGTATGGACTGGATTCTAGGGAGGATGTTGGACAGATCAAGCTGCGGTGCATCGTTTGGGAATGTCAATATCTCTGACCTTGATTTCGCAAATGATGCAGGCATCTTTGCAGAGACTCTGGATATCCTTTTGGGGGCCGTCGAGGTTCTGAATGAGGAGTCGGAGCCGCTGGGATTACGGGTTTCCTGGGTTAAAACCAAGATTCAGGCTTTCAATGACATCTTGGATACTGCTATACTACCTGTACCTGTTTGTGGCGAGGACGTTGAGGTCACGGAGAGATTCACTTAAATTTGGCAGTGATATTCATGTCTTTGCTGGCTGTGAGCCAGAGATCAACAGACGTCTGGGTCAGGCCTGGAGAGTCATGGATTCACTGGATCATGGGGTGTGGCACTGCCGAGCTCGTCTCGTGGTTGCAGCCGGTTCCATCAGCATCTCAAGGAGATAGGGATAGGCCAGGCATCTGCCTGGGGGATGGCCAGATGGAGCCCCCTGGAGTACCAGCGGAAAGTGGACGCAGACGCACTGCTCCGGTGCATGCTCCCATACCTGACCTGACCTGGAGTTCCTCAAGGTAGTGTTCTGGGGGCAGTGATTTTAATCATTTTCATCAATGATCTCCCCGACTCTCTGGAAAATATCTCTTTGCTGATGACTCCACCCACTGCCCAATCATGAGCAAGGCAATGGTATCAAACATCGCTTCAGACATTAAATCCTTCCTCTTCTCCAATGGCTTGATTTCCGATCATCAATTTGGTTTCAGACCAGGTCACTCTGCCCTGGATATGCTGCTTCTACTCTCCCAACAATGGATCGCAGCCTTGGGTTTTAATCACGATCTTGGCAAACGATACCGAATAATGCACCACATGGTGCTAGGCATGCACACCCCCCAACCTAGTCCTCCAAGTCCATCTCACACCCTCACCCCCTCCCATCACATCATGAACATATGTCAGACCCGGATGTTCATACATCCCCTTACAACGTAGGAAGACCTAACATGTCGTAAAACTATTCAATCACATGTTCTCCATCCACATAAGGCACACTGACGTCCCTGGCAGCCCGACAACTTCATGTCGCTTCGCTTTATCTCCTTTCTATTCCCTGCTGGATAATTCTTCCTCTCTGCTGGGCCGCAGCTGTGGGCTGAAGACATGTTCATGGTGGAGCATTTTTGATCCCTGGTACCGTATCTTTTAGAAGACCTCACAGGGGCACCCTTTATTGTGTGCTCATTGCCATTTTGATTCGATTCATTTCCTGTATTTGGTATTTTTGTTATATCCATCATGAGCATGCTTTATTTATTTATTTATTATCTACCCGTTCTCATGTCCATCTATCTTTTGTCCTGACATTATCCGTTTTTTCATCTTGAAATAAACTTCCATAAAACTCTGCTTCACACTAAAATAAATCAACTGCACTGTAGATTGGTATATATATATATTATATATATATATATAATATATATATATATATATATATATATATATATTAGTATATATATATATATATATATATACATATATATATATATATATATATAATATATATATATATATATATATATATACTAGCTGAAACCCCGTCACAGACGGATTCCGTTCATCAACCTCCCTCACCAGCTCACCCACACTCGAGGGACATGGACTGGACAGGGTGTGCTTGCCCCCGCCTACTCATCCCCGCCCCTGCCCCATTCAATTTGCTTACCCCGCCCAAAAATGTAATTACCCCAGCCCCGCCTCTTCACTCCCCGCCCCCCGTCTTTTGATTCCCCGCCCACTTGCCCCCGGGCCCCCACCCCCTGTCCACCCCTCACACTCAACTCCGCCTCATTCAACCAGCCCCGCCCCATTTCCCCCTGTCTCCCGCTTTCAATTTGCTTACCTCCGCCCAAAAATTTGCTTACCTTGCCCCCCGCCTCTTCATTCCTCGCCCCCGCTCTTCACTCCTTGCCCCCATCTCAACGAAAAGTGTTATTCTGCTTCAGAGTTGAAAGTTGACTATTGCCACTATGCGCGATGCACTCTTACAGGTACCATGTTTCTTTCAGTCCAGGTCACAGTACCGAGAAAAACGTGACGCGACCGCTAGGAGGAGCACAAAATTGGTCCTTCAGTATTAATATATAGATAGAAGATAGAAGATACAGTAGACGCACTTTATAAATCCACGGTTATAAAATCCAGCCGCTGATTGTGACCAAAATGAGTTGGAACGGAATTTTACAAAGAGAAATCCGCCGTTTAATAAATCCACCTGCTTGCACCGTGCGCGTCTAACCTAAGCTTGATGTAGTAGCTCGCTGCCGCAGAGTGAAAAAAAAAAAAAACCAACAACAACAGCAACTGTGACGGACTTCGAATCCCGCCGCCGCTCGAATCCTCCGACTCCGAATTCCAATAGCCAAGGGAAGAAAGCGACGACGAACCCGAGCCGATGCCAACAGCGGCAGAGATGCGGACGGCACTCGCCAAATTGGACAGGGACTGCAGCTCTCAGGTTTTGCACAATCCCGATTTCTGCCACGTGACGGATTCAATAAAGGAACATTTGCGCAAAACCTTCCCTCCAAGCAAGCGACCTTGGAGAGATTCATTTGAACAATCCCCTTGTCACCGTTTGATAAATCAATGTTTTGTAGCATAAACAGTGTTTAACGACATTCGCTTTTTGTCTTATCTATCCAGTAGGTGGCTGTAAAATAGGTTCTCCGCTTAATAAATCCAGCCGGTTAATAAATCCAAACGGCGTGGTCCCATGGTGATTTTTAAGCGTGTCGACTGTACAATGTTTCTTGTTACATTTTTTGTGTCAAATTCACATTCTGAGTAGTCACCAGTGCAGAGAGATTCTACATTGCAGACGCTATTTTCGAGGAGTGGAATTAGTAATTACACCTCTCAGCAGTAATTTTCTGACGATGGACGTAATGGCGTCAGCGAATAAACGATGATGTCATGACGTCCTGACGCCTCTCAGCGGTGACGTCACACGTCGCC
>CM068955.1:12772421-12784216 GCA_035128595.1 Eptatretus atami
GTTAAATTCCATCTGCCAATCTTTTGCCCAATCTATGCAAGTATAAATACTTTCCTGAATATGATCACCACCCCCTCTGCTATCCACCTCGCCTCCAAGCTTTGTGTCATCTGGTTGCCCGGTTCGAGTTCCGCGGGTCATGTCAAAATAACCACAACTGCCAGCTAAGTCCACAGCCCGAGCAAGTCCCAAGACCTGTTTGTCACAATACTCGTTTGAGTTGCTTGAGCTCAAACTCGTTGTTTGAGCAAGCTTGTCTAAAGACACTGAAAGCAACAAATTCGATCACCACAATGAGCAGAATCCAACCCCGAGTCCAGGTACATTTAATTAACAATGAAAGGGCACGGGAGAAGGATTACATGAAGCAATAACAACCAGTGTGCAATGAACAAATACAAATTAATCAGTAAATAAACCCGTTTTAACAACCCAAACGTCGCAGATCTTTTAACGGTTCTTATCTTAGGGCCCATTCATGCACTCGACAATAATACAGCACAATGAATACAATACAAACTAGAAGGGTGCTCAGTGGAGCGCATACCTCCGCCACGTAATATCTGATCCACGAGAATAGATCGGGCCCAATACATTTTTGAAATACCCTACTACACAGTACTATATCATTTTTGGCCCTATCTCTCAACGGTGAAGAATCACTATAAAAATTAAATAATTCTCGCATCCAGATCCGGAGTCGGATCTTCACTAAAATCGAATCAATTTGTCATGGTTGCACACCCAATCTGTCCACCAAGTTTCATCCGAATCCGTCCCCAACTTTTTGAGAGATCGTGCTATATATTAGTTTTGCCCTGTCTCTCAATGGTGAATAATCACTTAAAAACTTTTTGTAGTTGGATCCGGATCTGCATTGTCACCGAAATCTAATCAGTTTGTCCTTGTCACATGCCCAATCTGCACACCAAATTTAATCTGGATCCGTCCACAACTTTTTGAGATATCCTGCACACAGACAGACAGACAGACAGACAAACACACAAACAAACAAGAAGATGATGTCATGCAGAGCATGACACTTGCAAAATCCATAAAACAAATTTGACCTCAACCATAATTGCTGGTCGAACTCAATTACCAAATACGCAACTTCTCTTCAAATTTCAATTGAATTGGATGAAAATTGTCAATTTTAGAAATTTGGCCTATGTTGACCTTTTGGCCTTTGTGGACCTCCAAAATAATTGGTGGTTGAATTCAGTGACCTGAAATATAAATCCTCTTCAAATTTCACGACAATCGGATGAAAATCGAGGATTTTAGAAATACCACCTTAGTTGTTGACCTTTGGCTTATATTGACCTTTTGACCTCAAAAACAACAGCCTTCTTCCTTATGACAAACTCTATCATGTGGTGAAGTTTCGTGAAGATCGGTTTAAAATTGTGACCTGTAGGTGACAAACAGACAAACAGACAGACAGAGACAGACAGAATAACAAAATCGACTATCTTCAATCGACAACAAAATCGACAAAAAAAAAATCGAAAAATCTTCGACTTTGCAAGTAATAGACAGAGAGGGGTGAAAACATAACCTCCTTCACCTTTGGTGGCGGCGGTAATAAACAATGCCAAGAGGTCGCTTTCAAACCCAAAGACAAGTTGTGCAGGAGTCCTGGAGCAGAGTTTGACATATCAGTCACTTTCACCTGTAAAGGTCTGTTCGAGTGAAGCTGCCAACTGACCTCAAAATAACTCTGTCTCCTTCGGCGTAATTGCCGCTCTCTCGGCTTTTGCATCCTCACTCCAAAGCAGCCGTTAACAGTGAATGTACAACAATGTGAGTACGTCTGTTAAGTCGTCTATCAATTACTCATTATACCTTCACCACTGCCTGACCTGGTTATGCCCTCACCTCAGTATCACCCACTATGCTCTGACTGCTGTGTGCCCTCACCACTGTCTGCACTCATTATGACCTCACAACCACCTGCACTGTTTATGCCTTCGCTGTTGTCTGCACCCACTACACCCTCACCGCTGACTGTGCTCTGTACTCCCTCATCGCTGACTGCTCTATACACCCTCAATGTTGCCTGCACTTGCTACATCCTCACCACTGCCTGCACTTGCTACGCCCACACCGCTGCCAGCACTTGCTACGCCCTCACTGTTTCCTGCACTTGCTACATCCTCACCACTGCCAGCACTTGCTACGCCCTCACTGTTTCCTGCACTTGCTACGCCCTCACTGCTTCCTGCACTTGCTACGCCCTCACTGCTGCCTGCACTTGCTAAGCCTTCACCATCTGCTGACACTCTTCATACACCACTGCATGCACTCACATATTTCAAATCAATGCCTGTCCATGTTAAGCCCTCATCACTGATTATACTCGCATAGCCCTGACCCCTGACAATCTCCTCTGAAGACTCCCTGAACAAATGTAAGCAACTATTATCTACAATTTTTCACATTCTCTAGCCTCCTGCAAATGTCTATCCATTCCTTCAACTTGTAGATAACAATCTTCAGGTGTACAATTTCTATAAACTTCATAAACCAAAGACTACCCTCTGTCTCCAAAATCCCAGATATTTTCCACATCAAATATTTCTTAAAGATCTTCATGTCTTCTCCTTGTTCCTGAATTTACCAAATCTCCATTGAAATGATTCATACCTCACTATGCTCACTGAAAACATCTCCCCACCAATTTTGCAGATTTAACCCTCTAAAACCTGTTCAGAAAAGATTAAGCTACAACAACAAAAAAGAATCTTGAGAAACTGCTGTACAGGTTTTCCGCAATAAAGTGAGACTCCAGTTACTGCAATGAAAAATCTGATACTAAAGGTGAAGCCCAACAAGTCCTGTGGTTATCTGAGAAATTTATCGTGAAAGGCAAAAACCAATTGCCTCTGCTCACTCTGGAGATGTTCTAACCTACCAGCCACTTCCTTTAATACGACTTCAAAATCTTACCTGTGAATCTGTGGAGCTCGTGAGGGGTGAGCACCAATACCTCCGACACCACTTCTGCTTTTTGCCAAAGCTTTTTCCAGCATTCCAATGGGATACCAGAATGACGTAAGGTGACCTTCATTCGGAATATATGTTTCAACCATAACGAGCTCATTTGCCTAGAAAAAGAGGGGAGGGATGATCGTGTAGAAAGGTAGAGACAAAAACGAGTATGTCGGGATCGGAGAATAAATGAAAAATAAAAAAAACAAATACAAATGGGTAAATTGAACAAGTGCCATTACAAAATGATAATGAGATAATTTGATAATATTACAGTGGCACGAGCAGACCAGCTTTAGTTGATACAATGTGACAGCTATTTTATGAAAAAGAGCCAACAAGACACCAAGTCTGGGTTATTCACAGTGTGCTGCTTTATATTGCAGGAAGTGAACAGGCACCGATTATAAACATTCAGTGTTGAATGAACACAGATTATAAAACATCCAGTGTTCATAAAATGCATACAGATTATAATTAGAAGGGCACTCGGTGGAGCGCATACCTCCACCACATAATGTCTGATCCACAAGAACATATTGGGCAGATTACATTTTTGAAATATCATGCTATATATCATTTTTGGTCCCATCTCTCAATGGTGAAGAATCACTTTAAAAATTAAATCATTCTCGTATCCATATCCGCTGGAATGCTGGAGTCGGACCTTCACCAAAATCGAACCATTTTGTCGGGGTCACACATCCAACCTGTCCACAACATTTTGAGAGATCATGCTATATATCAGTTTAGCCATATCTATCAATGATGAAGAATTACTTAAGAAATTATCGGATCCGGATCTGATTTGAATCTTCACCAAAGTTGAATCAATTCTTCCTTCTCATACACCCAATGTGTCCATCAAGTTTCGTCCAAATCCGTCCACAACTTTTCGAGATATCGTGATAAATATCATTTTGGCCCTATCTCTCAATGGTGAAGAATCACTTAAAAAATTCTAGTCGCCGGATCCAGATCCAGATCTTCACCAAAATCTAATCCGTTCGTCCTTGTCACACACCCATCCTCACCACCCAATTTCATCCGGATCTGTCCACAACTTTTTGAGATATCCTGCACAAAAACAGACAGACAAACAAACAAACAGACAGACAGGGGCGAAAGCATAACCTCCTTCACCTTCGGTGGTGGAGGTAAACATTCATGTTGAAGGAGTACAGATTATAAACATTCAGTGTTGAATGAAAGCACCATTATAAACATTCATGTTGAATGAGTACAGATTATTATAAACATTCAGTGTTGAATGAAAGCACCATTATAAACATTCATGTTGAATGAGTACAGATTATTATAAACATACAGTGTTGAATGAAAGCACCATTATAAACATTCATGTTGAATTAGAACAAAATAATACAAAAAGAAAACATATAACCATATGGTGAAAAAAATGTTTTGCTCTTACAGTATCTATGTTGAGAACTGTTCCAAGGTGGCCAAAGGTTCCATACATTGTCTGCACAGCAGATTGTGGAAGTTGTGAGTTCCCACATCCAGAACCCAACACTCCACAAGCAGTTCCATCTTGCATCAACTTTCGCACTCCAACAATATCTCCTGAATGAATTGATAAACAAAATAAACAAGTATTGAATTGAGGATGAAATATTAAAGAATTAGAAGGGCACTCAGTAGAGCATATACCTCCACTAGGTAATGCCTGATCCACAAGAACATATCGGGCCCAATTCATTTTTGAAATATCTTGCTATATATCTTTATGGCCCCATCTCTCAATGGCTAAAAAATCACTTTAAAAATAAAAAAAACTCTCATATCCAGATCCAGATTCAGATCTTCACCAAAATCGAATCAATTTGTCATGGCCACACACCCAACCTGCCCACCAAATTTCATCTGGATCCGTCCAAACTTTTTGAGATATCCTGCACAAAGACAGACAGACAAACAGACAAACAAACACAAACAAGAAGAAGACATCATGCAGAGCACGATACTTGCAAAATCCAGAAAACAAATTTGACCTCAAAAATAATTGGTGGTTGAATTCAATGACCAAATATGTAACTCCTCTTCAAATTTCAAGTCAATCGGATGAAAACTGACAATTTTAGAAAATTTGGCCCAACCTGGCCTTTTGGCCTGTGTTGATCTCAAAATTAATAGGTGGTTGAATTCAGCGACCTGATGTGCAAATGGTCTTCAAATTTCAAGTCAATCCGATCAAAATTGATAATTTTAGAAACAATTAAAAAATTTGGCCTATTTTGGGTTGACCTTATGGCCTATGTTGACCTTTTGACCTAAGATAACCTCAAATGTAATAGGTGGTTGAATTCACTGACCTGATATTCAAATCTTGCTCAAATTGCAAGTCAATCGGATGAAATTTGAGGATTTTAGAAAATTTGGCTCAAATTGGCCTGTTGGCCTATGTAGACCTTTTCGGTCGACCGAATCTTATGAAACGTCAATGTGGGACCGTCGCAGGGTCGGTGACATTCATCTCTGAATATTCCAGAACGATCGGTTGAGCGGTTTGGGCTGGAGGCAAGCGGACAGAAAAGCAAACACACAAACAAACGGAGGCGATCAACGTACTGTTCAAAAAAATAAGAATCTTTTTTGCCAAGAAACAAACAAATCTTGTCAAAATACTTGTCAAAAACATTTTTTTTTTCCAAGTAATGAAAATCACTCACAGAGTGACATGTGGCAAAACAGAATGAAGTGGAATGGCACTCGGAAGAGTGCATACCTCCGCCAGGCTGAACAGTTTGCATTTTGTATCCCACTTATTGAACTGGGATCTGGACGAAAACCTAATCTGCTTGTTCTTGTCACCTAACGAACTCATCCACCTAGTTTTGCATAGCTCGTTCACAACTTTTTGAGATATCATGATATATATGTAGTTTTTGGCCGTATCTCTAAATTTTAGAAATTTGGCGAGTGTTGACGTTTTGACCTTAAAAATAATGGTGGTTGAATTCATTGACCTGATATGCAAATCCTATTCAAATTTCAAGTCAATCAGATGAAAATTGAGGATATTCAAAATTGCATCTAAGTTGTTGACCTTTAGTCTATGTTGAACTTTTGGCCGATGTTGACCTCAAAAATAATTGGTGGTTGAATTCAGTGAGCTGATATGAAAATCCGATTCAAATTTCAAGTCAATCGGATGAAAATTGACAATTTTAGAAATTCGGCCTGGGTTGACCTCTTGGCCGAAGTTGACCGAAAAATAATTGGGGGTTGAATTCAGTGAACTGATTTGAAAATCCTGTTCAAATTTCAAGTCAATCGGATGGAAATCCAAAATTTTCGAAATTTCGCCCAAATTGACCTTTTGGCTTATGTTGCCCTTTTGGCCTGTGTTGACCTTTGGCCTGTGTCGACATCAAAAATAACAGTCAGTTGAATTCAGTGACCTCATATGCAAATGCTCTTCAAATTTAAAGTCAATTGGAATAAAATTGAGGATTTTAGAAACTTTAAAAAGTTGTTGCCCTTTGGCCAATGATGACCTTTTGACCTCAAAAATAAATATGATTCTGTAAGACAGCCAACTCCACTACTTAGTGAAGTTTCGTGAAGATCGGTTTAAAATTGTGACCAGTAGGTAATTAAAAGTGAGCGGAGAGATAAACACACAAATAAAAACTCACTCATAGAGTGACAACTTGGCAAAACAGCACAAAGTAGAATGGCACTCGGTAAAGCGCATATCTCTGCCAGGTGGAACAGTTTACGTTTTGTATCCCACTGATGGACTGGATCCGAACCAAAATCCAATCCGCTTGTTATTGTCACCTATTCAACTCATCCACCTTGTTTTGTCATAACTCGTCCACAACTTTTTGAGATATAGTGATATATTTTGTATTTGGTCCCATCTATCAATTTTAGAAATTAGGCCTGTGTTGACTTTTTGACCATAAAATTAATTGGTAGTTGAAATCAGCGACCTGACATGAAAATGCTCTTCAAATTTCAAGTCAATCGGATGAAAATTGACAATTTTAGAAAGAATTTTTTTATTTGGCCTATTTTGGGTTGACCTTTTGGCCTATGTTGACCTTTTGACCTAAGATAACCTCAAAAGCAATAGGTGGTTGAATTCACTGACCTGATATGCAAATCCTGTTCAAATTGCAAGTCAATCGAATGAAACTTGAGGATTTTAGAAAATTCGGCTCAAATTGGCCTAAGCTCTTCTATGTAGACCTTTTTGGTCGACCAAATTTTATGAAACTTCAATGCGGGACCGGCGGCAGGGTCCGTGACATTCATCTCTGAATATTTCAGAACGATCGGTTTAGCGGTTTGGGATGGAGGCAAGCGGACAGACAAACAAACACACAAACAAATAAATGGAGGCGATCAACATGTCAAAAAAATTCATAAATTGGCAAGTAACAAACGGAGGCGATCAACGTACTTGTCAATTTTATTTATTTTTATTTTGCCAAGTAACAGACAGACAAACAAACAGACAGAGGGGTGAAAACAACCTCCTTCCACCTTCGGTGGAGGTAATAACAGACAGAACCAGAACTGCCACTCTTTAACTGCTGGCAGTGGTGACCGGGTACCAAGATGTACCACTTTGATGCAACTCCACTTTGATCGGTCACTTGACCCTGACCAATGACGTTTATTAATCAAATTAATTCAGAATGTGATTCACATCAATTCAATTCAAATCAAATGGAAGACAAATATGTCGTCCTGTACTGGAGTCATCAGAAGGAACCCAAACCAGCAGAAAGCAAAGATGAAGTCATCAGGAGGAATCTGGATAGGATTTAAAATTCAGCTGCAACTCCTCTACCTTCAAACCCATCCAGGCACAGCCAAGTGAGCCTTATTAAAATAAAAAAAACATCAAAAAGAATCCTGATCAAAGAAATGAAATCATTCTGGCTGCCAGACCATGTGTCCCATCAGGTTCCTGAATACCCTGGTATCCCCAAGGCTTGGGAAACATTTTTGTGACGTTTCCCCTCGATCTGTCCAATTGTTCTGGGTAAATCCGATATAGCATTTCAAAGTAAAGTTTTAGGGTAAATTCAATATGGCTGCCAAACCATGTGACCTATGACATCATAGGTGTGATCGTTTTGTTTCTCATGGGGAGGCGGCTATACCTGTAAAGTTTCGACTTGATCTGTTCAGCTGTTTCAGAGAATAAGATTTTGGTTTTTTTAAACAATATGGCTGCCGAACAATGTGACCGATGACATCAATTTTTTTTTCTGTGGATCAATTTATCCCAAGATGACCCTCAAACATTTTCATACGATCGGATGTAGTGTTATATGTATGTAATTATGACGTCCTAACAAAGGCACCCATGACATCATAAAAAAAATCACGTCCCCCATGAGGAGTACTTAACATGTGCCAAGTTTCAATTTTTCCCTTCGTGGGTTGTTGGAGATAAAGAGGTCCAATGTTTTACCTTTTTTCCAAAATGACTGCTACACCACATGACCTATGATGTCATAATTATCATTAAAACATTCTCCATGAGCAGTCGCTCCAACAGTGAAAATTTCCTGTGAATCCGATAAGCGGCAGCAGAGAAAAACACTCAAGTTCTGTGCGGACAAACAAACAGACCGAAACACAACACCCTCTCCTCTGGTGAGGGAAATAAACAAAAGCACAAGACTTTTACATTTTTACATTCCAAAACAGAGAGGTGGGTGATGGTAAGAATATCAAGTCCAGTACTCTGCCGTAAACACAAAACACAAGACTTATCTCCGGATGATGATGCTGTTGGAGTGGGGAGGGGGAGGGGTCGTGTCAGGTATGGGAACATGCGCTGGAGCAGCACGTCACTGCATCCACGTTCCGCCGGTACTCCAGAGGCCTCTGTCTGATCATCCCCCAGGCAGTGCCTGGCCAATCCCCATCTCCTTGAGATGCTGAACAACCTGATGCATCCAGAGGCATGTGGTCAGTCCATTGTCCTCCACCAGTCATGAGGCTCCTCCAATAAGATAATCTGGTGAGCAGGATCAGCGTCAGGAAAACGAGCCACATGTCCATACAGCCACAGTTGACACTCATGGACTATGCAGGTAACAAATCTCATTTGAGTCTCTCTCAGCAACTGCTCATTGGAGACAATGTCAGATCAGCGATAGTCAAGGATTCTCCGAAGAGACCCGGTACCAAAGGAATTAAGTCTCCGTCTCAGATCCCTGGTCAGAGTCCAAGTCTCACATCCGTAGAACAAGACAAGAAGCACAAGGACCTGAAGACTAGGACTTTTGTCATCCTGCACAGGTACCGACAGGGGCACACCCCATGATCCAGTGAATCCATGACTCCCCAGACCCAACCCAGACTTCAATTGACCTCTGGCTCACAGCGAGCAGAGACATGAATATCACTGCCAAGGTAAGTGAATCTCTCCACGACCTCAACATCCTCAATACAAACAGGTACAGAAAAGATATTAGCATTCAAGATGTCATTGAAAGCTGGATCTTAGTTTTGTCCCAGGAAACCCGTAATCCCAGCGGCTCTAACTCCTCATTCAGCACCTCGAGGGCCTCCAAAAAGATATCCAGAGTCTCTGTAAAGATGACTGCATCATCTGCGAAATCAAGGTCAGAGATCTTGACATTCCCATGTGATGCACCGCAGCTTGATCTCTCTGACATCCCCCCCAGAATCCATTCCATACAAGCGCTTAAAAGTGTGGGAGCCAGGACAGACCCCTGACAAACTCCAGTAACTGTAAATAAGTCAGAGATGGTACCACCACATCTAACAACACTCTCAGTACCAGAGTAGAGTTCAGACATCAGATTGATCAGTTTTGGTGGCACCCCACGAAGACCAGGAATCCTCAAGAGGGCATCCCAATTCACTGAATCGAACGCTTCACAGAGATCAACATAGGATGAAAGCAGCCCCTGCCGAAACTCTCGTCGGCGTTCGGTGAGGCCCTGAAGAGCAAGGATACGGTCAATCATTGACCTCTTTGGTGCGAAGCCTGACTGCTCTGGACGCTGGTGCTCAAGCAGATGGTGGTGAACCCCATCAACAATTATCTGAGCAAAGACCTTGCCAAGCACTGAGAGCAGTGTCACCCCTCGTTAGTTGTTGCAGTCCTGGCCATCACCCTTCCCTTTCCAGAGAGGGACAACAAGGCCCCTTTTCCAGTAAGCGAGGAAGACGCCTGTGTTCCAGGCAGAGCGCAGAACTGCATGCAATGACATGAGCACAGCATTTCCACCACCCTTGAGAAGTTCAGCATGGATGCCACAGATCCCAAGAGCTTTACCCCATTTCAACCAGTTCAACACAGCCAGTGTTTCCACAAACGAAGGTAGATCACAGTTGATTGGAGGGTCAGCAATAGGGATAATAACACCCCTAACAACCAACTCCGCAACTGGTGGATCAGCCTGGTACTGCCGCTCAAAGTAACTAGCCGAACAAGACTTCAATTCGGACTCCTCTGTCAAGAGCCCCCCACCCGATGCTCTAATTGCAGTACACCATGTGATGGTCTTGGAGGAATGCAATGCGCGAATTCCCATGTGAGCAGGGCGAGAATCACTTCACCACAGGTGATGCTCTACCTCTACATCTGCAGACACAGTTAGGCACTTGATATGAATGGCCGTTGGCTCACAAGGAGCTCCTCCGCCCTTTGACAGGTTTTGTATTTAATCCTGCTGGGTGTCCATTCCATACACTCTCCTCACCAGGAAACCTGATGGGGGAGACGGTTTCGTCGCCAACAACCCGACCATGAAACAGGTCCATGATACCTGTATTTATACCAATGTATATGTATACGTTTCTATATGTGTATGTATGTATGTATGTATGTATGTATGTATATGTATATCATATATATATATATATATATGTATGTATGATACCAACAGAATAGCAGGTTTACATGATACCTGTAGCAAGTCAAAGATCTGATCTCGACTGACCTGACAAGTATGGTGAACGGTGAAGGATCACTTAAAAAGTTAAACAATTCTCGTATCCAGAATTGGATCTTCACCAAAATCGAATTGATTTGTCCTTTTCACACACCCAACCTGTTTCCAAAGTTTCCTCCGAATCCGTCCATGACTTTTTTGAAATATCGTGCTATATATTGGTTTTAGATCGATCACTCATTGGTGAAGAATCACTGAAATTCTCGGATCCGGGTCCAGATTTGGATCTTCACCAAAATTAAATCAATTCTTCCTCGTCAAACCAAACCTGTCCACCATTTTTTGTCCGAATCCATGCACAATGTTTTGGAATCCCATTCCTTACATCGTTTTTGGCCTTTTCTCTCAATGGTGAAGCATCATTGCAAAAATTTAAAAAAATTCTCGTATGGGGATCTGGATCCAGAATTTCACCAAAATTTAATGAATTTGTCCTTGTCAAATACCCAACATATGCACCAAGTTTCATTCAAATTCGTCCATCGCTTTTTGATAAATCATGTTACATCTGGTTTTTGGCTCGATCTCTCAATGGTGAAGAATTACTTTAAAAATTCTTGGATCCGGATCCGAATCTTCACCAAAATCTAAACAATTCGTCCTTTAAATACACCCAAACGTGGCCACCAAATACCATCATATTTGTCCATAACTTTTTGAGTTATCCTGCTCACAGACAGACAGACAGACAGACAAACAAACAGAGTGTTCGGAGAGAAAACATAACCTCTGTCCACATTCAGTGGTGGAGATAAATATAAAAATTACCCCCGGTTGGGGGTGACGGTCATCTCTGAAGCTCTGTAGATGTGGATCTCTGATCGG
>CM068955.1:12788009-12798549 GCA_035128595.1 Eptatretus atami
AGGGCATTGACGCTCTCGTGATCGCAAGGTGTTTCGACCAGTTCGAAGTACGAGTTGCCCGTATAAGCTCCAGTGCTAGCTCCAGCATTTCCAAGTAGGAGCACCAGAATGTGAATACTTTGCTCGCTGTACATTGCTGCTGTCTGAAGTTGCTGTAGCGTGTGAACATTTCCGAGACCTCTTCCAATGACAGTAACTGTTCGAACAACGGAGACGGAAACGTTTCCTGGAGATGCTCTATACAAATAAAAGCACGAACGCTGGTGTCTCCGGGTGTTTATATTTCGCAATGCAATGTACCCGTGATTCATAGCTTATGATGAACAAGGCATCGGAATATGAGTGAGGAAGTGGAAAAAAAAACAATTTATCGTTAGAATTGTTGCGGCCTTTCCAAGTCGATGCATGGTTGAGCAGGCCAAAAAAACTTGCAGCTTTCAAAATCCGCTGAGGGTAACCCAGGATATGCTGAGACCCCAGAGAGAAAGGTGGCGAAGAGCACCTATACAGGCTATAATTCAATATGGCCTTAATTATTCTTCAAAAGGGGTGATTTTAATCAACCCAACACCCAATTTTCAGTTCATGACTTCTTGGAGTTTCTTCGTGTGCATGCAAAAGTATAGTGCTCGGTTCATGGTTTTTGGAGTTTGGGCACACACACACACACAACACACACACACAAACATTTACTGTCAATATATTATGGGGTCTTAATATGATTTGTGACTTCTAATCACTTCCGCTTAAATTTTCCATTATGATCACTATAGATTTCCATCACTGCATTTATCAACATCCCTTTGCATGTACCAATCCAGCAGAAGCCTCTGAATTTGCTGCTGAGAGCTTGGGAGCAACGAGTCTTCCCGGTGACGAAAGAGATTTCGGAATGGGCAGAGAGGAGGCTGCCTTGACCAGATACGAGGTGCTCTCATCTGGTGAGGAACACGAAAGTAATTGCTGTAATTGACGGTAGTTGAGTTAAATGACTGAACCATAATATCAAAAACTTGTATAAAAGTATAAATTGCATGTTTATCGGATTGGGGTTTTTTCAGATAAATGTTGAAAATGTTCTGGCTTGATGAATAATACAAAAGTTATGATTTTCATCCTGAAAGGTATAAACGATTAAGAACTTCATCAAATACTGCCAATTAGCTCACTGCTGCACCCTTTCATCAATTACCCCAATTGGTATCAGCAGGCAATGAGCTCAGTTTGATGGCCCTCTTCTATATGCTGTGCTAGAGTGTCATTGTGTTGATCGTCCATCATTTGAGCAGCAAAGATCAGTTGGCACTCAAAGCACTATTAGTCGAGTTCCTGCAATGTATTACATGAACAGTCATGTGTCTGTGGCATTAAGTTGCTCATCACATGACATGCAATGATAACATCAACACGTGCACTCCAACACAGCATATAAGGAGGGAGGAGAAGTGATGGGACCATACTCTGTGCAGAGCGTTGTGCCCTGCTTAAGCTGTTTCCTTGGCTATTGGGCACAATCGTGGATGGGTCGCCACTCCGACACAGTATACCAGCAAGCTAGCATCAAATTTTGCCGACCTGGCAAAGGACGACAGGCTGACTTAACCCCACCTGGTATTAATCCAAACAGATGAGAGGATTTGAACTCAGGACTCTAGTATCAAAAGCCCACCACCCTAACAATTAGGCCAACACCAGGCATACAGCATATTAAGAGGTCCAATGCCACCGAGGTATTGTCGCATGAAGCGTTGGTTACTTGCCAAGGAGTTGCTGTGGCGTGTCCAATAAGCTGACTCCAATGATATGAGGTAACACCGGTTCAACGAGCGTTATTATGGATCAAGGATTCTCACTCCTGGGCCGTCATTTCCCGTCTCTGTCTATTCTCCGACTGAGTGCGACGTGACCTCAACGTGAAGACGCTTTCTATGCCACGCTTCAAGTCTGTGGTGACAGTTTGCCCAGGCGAGATACTCTTAGTCTTGGGGATTTCTGACTCTTCTTCTTGGGTGTATGTTTATGATCGTCTGTGATCTTTGTGTATGAACTTGTAGAGAAAGCAACAGAGCATAACACCAAAGTCCACGTTTGTTTTTTGGACCTTCGAAAGCATTCAACTCTTTCCCCGTCAGGCTCTTTATATCATGGCTCAGAGGTATTGTATACTCTGCATTGGTAAAACATCCCTGCTGATGGAATTAATGGCAGAAGTCAATTTGATGGAAAATTATCACAAGGATGAAGTGAGAATGGTTTGCACCGAGTTTGTACATCGTCCCAACACTTTTTTCACCTTCATTAAAATCTGATGATTGAGAGCTGGAGGAAACATTGCCAACCCTTTAGTAGATGTGCTGTACAAAAGTTCTGTCTAGATGATGTTGGTGAAAGTGCAAGTATATCTGCAACACTGGTGTGACTGAATGTGTTTGGTGCATTATGCATGTTCGCGTTTGGTACGACAGAAGAGATGGAAAGGAGCGCATATTGTACTTGATTGAGTGAACATAAGAGTGGGAGTCGTGAGTGATAAACATGCCAAACATGAAGGTGGTGGCGTGGAGGCTGAGGAGAGGGAGGTCAAAGGTGAGACAAGAAGGTGTACCAGTGAAATATATAATATATTTAATATTATATATAATCAGAGGAGAAGCCATCAAGGTCGTACTGACTTCAGGATACCTCAGGGGAATATTGAATGCATGTTGGAATCACCAAATGACAAGAGACCAGGATGCCTTTGCCTCAGGAATGGAGGCTAACATTAGACCTGTATTCAGGAAACAATGATCTTTTCCTGAAGACAAAAAGACTTTGTTCACTGTGCTTGTCATACTTAGTTTGCTGTATGTCTGGGGTTGAGACATGGACCGCAAGATCGAGATAGAATCCTTCCACAACAGGTGCCTTAAAGCAGAATTAACTTATCGGTAAGGCTTTGCAATGACAGGGATATAAATAGTTATACAATTAGGAGACAGTTTGGGATGAGGGAGTTACTTCAATATATTATTGCAGCCAGAGATTTTGCTGGCTACGTATCTTGCTGGATGGGAAGGGAACTGCATTCCCGAGGCAACTCCTATTTGGAAGTTACACAGCACGCCCGACACATGGAACCAGGTTGAGAGGGTGAGACAATGTGGGACAATATCTGAAGAAACTTTCATATTGATGAAGGAAACTAGTTCAATGTGGTCAGGAAAGTTTTATGGAGAAAGAAATTGCAAAGTGGGGTGAGATGCTGACCAGGAAGAGAGAGAGTGGGAAATTGACAGAGCGAATCGTGATTGCTGCTCTATATTTGCTGTTGCCGACAAGAACTGACAGTCGTGGTCTTGCCAACTTCACACGCGATACAATATTCAGAGGGATCCTTCAGAAGAAGCCAAAATATAGCAAGACATATCTCTGGAACAATTCGTCGAGATCGGACAAGCCTGCCAACTAGCTCATTTTGATGATTGTCGTGGAAAAGGAATCATCAAGTAGGGATGAGCCTTCTTTCAAGTTCAATGTGTGCAGTTGTGTTTGTCTTATTGACATTCCAACCAATCTCTTTTTGCTATACTCCAATGTAATTTGCTTATACCTCTAATGATTTTGTTCCCTGGAAAGCTAGTGTCCATGTGATGTAAAATTTTCAAGGTTGCTTCTTGAAAGGGGATATTTTATATATATATATATATATATATATATAATATATATATATATATATAATATATGTTGTATATATATATATTTATTAATTATATTTTGTATAGATTGGGGCAGTTGGGATTACACATTAGAATCGACCCGCTAATTGAGCAAAAAGAAGTAGAAAAACAGACCCGGTCTCGGGCAACGTATTCATCGGCTTCGCAGGGCTTATCAGCACAATATAATTATTTGACTGTGTGAGACATAATTCACCAGCCAATGCTCACCACAACAGCAGGAGGTGCATCTGATGTACAAACAACGAATGTGGTCATCATTTGCTTTACATATTTATCGGATGCCGTCCTGATGAGGGTAATTGCCCGGAAATCCAGATAGGTGGCTCTGTTTGAGGTTTAACTAGATGTTGACCATGTAAACATTGTCTTTTTGACAGAGACACCGGGCCAAGGCCTCTGAGTTGGAGGTGTGCTTTGGTGTCGACTTTGTCCAATGTGATCGGGGGAGTGCTCGTCACACTCCACATGTTTCTTTATCCTCCGATCACATCACGTGCCTTCTGGTTGAATGGTTTGCATTAGCTCGGAACAATCGTCTGGAGGTGGCAGACGGACAAGTTGTTCTTTTCGGATTATGCAGTTTCACTGTGTGAGACATAATCCAGGGAATGCTCACCATAAACAGTCTGATGTTGGTATACGTGTGCGTGTGTGTATGTATATATATTATATATATATATATATATATATATATATATATATATATATAATAATATATATATATACACATATGATGAGAGCACTGCTGATCATTGCATTATCATTTGAAAGATCTGTGGAGTTGTTACAGAAAAAATAATTCATCAGGAATTACTTTTATGAAAGACTGCAGTAAAAAAAAAACAGGACATACAGTGTATTCAGTTAGTGAAATATGCAACTGAATGGAGGGAAACAAACAAATACAAAATTTGCCCAAACATTTTTTTTGCAGGAATGCGTGACATTGCACACAGACAGTGGAGTTTTGTATGAAAGGAAAATGGGGGAATTTCCGTTCAACTTGCATATCCTTCAAATCGTGACGTTGCAAGCAGAAGCCGCGAAGCCTCAGTTTTGGAAAGGAACTGGTCGAGGGAAATAGTACAAATAAAGATCTTTGCCATTCCTTCTTCTGTACCATGTGTTTCAACCATGTTACATGTTATCGAAACACTTTTTCTGACTAACCTTTGTGTTAATAACCTCTTGTTGCCTTGTGTTTTTTTTTTTTCCTCTTACAACATCTTTATGACTGGTCTGTTTATACAACAGGGGATGGGTCGTAACGAGTGTTTCCCATTTACACCCCATCGACAAATTGTCTGTTCATTGTTGTTGCTGTTACTCTCCCATCACGGACTGTTCATTAACATGCTTAAATAGATGAGGCCCCTCAGCCTGCCGGACATGTACCCTTCACCTCCCTTTCTCTGCACATCCCCTCCTGAAGGCCCATACAATCTTCTCTTTTCTCGCCCAACGATTATTCCAGCATAATTATAAAAAAAAAAATGTTGTTTTGTGTGAAAAGCATGAAACTTTGCAGGAGGCATGGTATGATGTTCATGTGATGTTTGAGAATTTGGAGTCACTTGGAAATATTCCTATATGGCTGCCATTCCAAGATTGGTGGTTTACCTACAACAAGGAAAATATGTTTCATTCATTGACATTTCAAATTTAACTCCATTTAGAAATTGTGGTGATATTCCTTTTTAGTGTGCTGGTTATGAGATGGTATTAAACCAGAACAAAAGAAATCTCACTCATTAAAATGCATGTGGTGTTTGTAAATGAAGTTTGGTTGATGATTAATCCTTCACCGTCTCCACAGTGGTTAGTGGAATAAAGAAGCGGGATTCTTTTGTGTTTCAAGCCGCTTTACAATGGTGCGAAAGAGACTCATTCGATTTTCGTCGTGTGTTGTTCACCAAACAAAGAAAATCCACTTTCGTCACTCAATTGTCTTGCTGATTTGGAACAAAAGTCACAACTAGATATTAACGTGTTGCAGTGACTCGTGATAAAAAAGGCTTGGAAGGGGAAAGCGCTCGAGCTTATAACATGTCGTGGTGACGAGCTCCCCCGTTTAAGTGCCTTACAGTGTTGCCAAGTCTGTTGGCTCTCTCTGGAAGGACTCCACTTATGGCTTACGAGTTCAACATGTTTTTCCTTTATGAACAAATATCAGCAAAATGTAAAAGAAGAATTTAATGAGTCACTACACGAGCTCCCCCCCTAGATCGATGATCAAGAGAGACGATCGATAAGGTGTAGACGTCAGCCCTAATTGAATGCCTGGCATATACTCTTGGCCAATGGACATGTCTGCCGAGAACGAGTTTTCCCACGTGGATGTGGTTGTTCGGTAGCAAAAGTGGTTGATGCAGATGTCAATGGTTAACTCGGGCTGTTTGTGTTGTAGCCTCCAAAGGAACAGTGGGAGTCGATGTACCTGGAGGTTTGTTTGTTGCAGCAGTAGGATGAGTTTTTTTGGGAATATTTATGTGTGTAGGTTGGCCTTGTCTGTTCTAAAACTGGACCGTTTTAGCCTTCCATTAAGGAAGGATGATACTTGTCCTTCCTGGTAATGATGTGAGAGGGGGCCCCCATTAGGGAGCTTGCAGGCAGAAAGCCCTGACATTGTTGTTCAGTCCAAAACTTGGGTACAAGACAAAATCTATGTTGGCGATGTCTGGAACTCTGTTGAGCTCTAGTGGGATGTGATGTAAAAACTCGTTCATTGTCCTCGCAGTCTATCCCACATAATTCCTCGGGTCCACACTGCGTGTGAATGGTCGTCAGAACAACAGTTGCCAGGGTGAGTGTTGACCCAAAAACTAACTCAGCTGTGCTGCAACCCAGATCAGCTTTTCACTTGGCATGAATGCCCAAAAGCACTACGGTTAGTTTTCCATCCAGTGATGTGGGTTCTACTTGTGCTCTGAGTGAGGACTTAAGCTGTTGCTGGAACCTGATTCGGACAAGCCCGTTTGCAGCGGGGGTGATAAGAATAGTAATGGTTTGTTTACTTTAAGAACTTGGTCAGCGTTTTGAAAAGTGTGGACTGAAACTGGTGTCCTCTGCAGTAATTGATAACAGATGGTGCACCAAACACGTACCCATCTGGCAACAAAAGCTTTGGCTATAGTCTCCTCGCTATGTCTGGTACTGAACAGCTTCCAACCAACTGTGAAACGGTCAACGCATGTGCGTTAGATATGTGTTACCGCCAAATGGTGAAGAAAGACCGACAAATAAATGTGCAATGTAACCAAAATGGGGCATCAGGAGATGCAAAGGTACCGAATGGGTTACCGTGTGATGATGTATTTTCGCTCATTGACCACAGTAAACGGGGCTTGGACCAGTTTCTCAACATCCGCGGTTCGTGTCACACCAGAAAAAAGTGTTAAGTCAAGAGGTGCTGTTGTTGCTCTGATACCCAGGGTGAGATGGATTGTGCAGAGCATTAAAGACACTGCATCTAACTCAGGCAGGAAATATGGACTAGAAGTACCCAGTGGGACGTGATATAGTGTTGCGGGCCGGGTATCGGCTGCGAGCTGACACCAAGATGAGTGCAGGGTCGACTCCGCCGATCACCCGAATGTATAGGTCGTTCCCCCGGATAACTCCGAAGCGACGGTCCTCTATCGCGACCGAACTCGCCAATAGATAGACCACGTGGGGTAGGGTCAATTGCCCAATTTTCAATTTACCTCATACCACGTGGTCCAAACTTTACCAGGGAAATTCACCCCGGCCGAACTTTGTCCGAAATCGAGTAGCTATCGCCGATCAGATCCGGCTGTAACCGAGCAGAATTACCAAAGTCGTGCCAGACAAATGAACAATTACCCGACCCGAACGGCCGTTTTTTAAATAATCCTACACACGCGTCAGTCGAAACCAATGAAAGAAACAACAAAAGATCTGATACATTTAAAAACGAGCGGATATTTAGTTCCAATAATGGGGACTAGGGAGCACGCAAGAGGCAGGGTTAACCGAATATCAAGCAAGGCAAATAATATACAGGCAAAAGCACTTAACAGTTCACTACCTTATCAGACGGGCCACTGGACACACACACACACACACACACACACACACACACACACACACCACACACACACACACAACAACACCCAAAAGAAGTGGTGGTTAACGCCTTTATTATGACCTTTAGCCCGGAGATAGTCGAGCTGAAGACAGGTCTTAACTGACCTGTCCGCCTCGTGCGGTCTGTCAGGTGACTCGGTCCGGGTTGAGAGGTGAGCCAAACCCGGCCTCCCTGACTCCGCTCGGCGGCCCGTCCTGGCCACCAAACCTCGACTCCGTTCTCTCCGGCGATGACACGCAACCCTTCTGGCCCGGTGCGGTTGGTTCCCTCTCAAGCTCAATCCCAGGTGAGGAGAGGAGGAGAGAAGAAGACGTCAAGAGGCCACAACCAGCCCAGACCTCTCTGGCCACGACGACGACGACAACAGAACGCTCTCAAGATGACGCTCCTTCCTCGCTTTTCGCTTTCCTCTCTCCTTCCGCTTGCTCTCCCTCCTCTCTCGCTTGCTTCTCTTATGCGCTCCAGCACGCTCGACCCCCCCTCCCCGGCGTGCGGGGAAAATCCCGGGGAAGAGGATTGACCCTTGTTTTCTGTTAGAAACCGCCCCAACGGTCGTTTCTGTTTTCGTCGCTGCCAGAACGCCCAACAGTCGTTCTGTTTCGTCGCGCAGAACCGCCCCCAACGGTCGTTTCTGTTTTTGTTCGCTGAAGATGAAAGTTTTTCCTAAACTATAAAAATAAATCACAGCGCATTTACATTGATTTCCCAGAGACAAGGGACTGGGAAGCTATCTTATAAAACAATACTTACCTAATAACCTGAACTATAGGAACCTGGATGTTGTGTGTGATAGGTTTCAAATTCGCAACAATATCACAAACAATAGTTGCCTTCAGATAACAGGGAGCGGCGTACTTCATGAACTGGAGAGATGTTGAGCTGGCTCGAAGATTCGGAAGTCTCTTCATCCTCCTGCTGCACCTTGGCAAGGCGTGTGAAATCGATGGAGGTAGTTGTGTCGCGGGATGTTGATATTTGAGCTGTGACGAGCATCAGCGAACATATTCTCCTTACCGCTCACATGACGTACTGTTATATTGGCTGGAAATTGAGAAACGGTTAGCCAAGGTTCGACCTCTCTTGGGATTAGTGGTTAGGTTTTTGGCCTGGAAAGCATGAGTTAATGGCTTTTGGTCAGTGTAAACACAGAACTGCTACTGTCTAGCGTGTGATGAAAATTTCCACATTAGCGAGGGTAAACCCTGTCAGGTAACTTCCGTGACTAAAGGTGCTGTTCATGTTCTTTGCTGCTGGCATCTTTTTGGAAAAGAAGGAATTGAATTGATGCGCTTCCGCCAGCATGTACAGACGCGTGCAAATGGTTTGCCAAGCTGCTTTCTCTATCGCAGGACAACCGTATGCCAGGCATCCAATGAGCGGCACTCAACACCAAGGCTCAGAGACCAAGTGCAGCTAACTTCATGTGTCGATTCTCTACAACCAAACAAAAAGAGCCAAAGGCCAGCATCTTGCTTCACCATGCGAGCCAAATCGCCTAACACGGAATATTAGAATTGTGCCGTTCTCTTCAGTGCATCGAAGGGAAAGCCAGCTGGGTCTATTCCATGTCAAATCATCAAAAGATTCTGCCGTCATCTCTCAGATTTTTGTAAAACTTTGGGACCAATTGGGACCATGAAAAACGGCCAAGAACTCAAATAATATTTTTGCTAACAGCCTCTTAATTAGTGAGATACAGACTAACGAACTTGGACTATTACACGACGTCGCGAATTCAAAGGGCCATATCTCTAAAAGTATACACCTAGAGAGCTGGTTTTCGGTGCATTTTAAAGGTATTTCATGCCCTATGAATTTGTCTGGGCACATTCCTTACCATCCAACCACAAAAAAGTTTATCACAAAATATAAACTTCAATCGGAATCCCAAAAAAATGTTATCTCAAATTTCCTTCAAATTATCCAGAGGTACCTTATGATGTCAGGGAAGGCTGTGACGACTTACTGATCAGGGAGCACGCGCACATTTCCAAGGTCATCGGTGTTTTTCTTAAGTTTAAACGATACCAGGATGTATACACATGTATTGAGCGTAGCTTCACATAAATTTGTGATGGGCAACTCCAATAGTTCTGAGATATGAGCAATAATGTACATTGTACGTATGGCATAAGGTTCGAAAATCAGCATTTGTAATGTATTATACAATCAATAAGTTGAGTTCAAGTACACAGTGTTCACTAACCTGACTTCGGCTTTCAATTTCCTCTTCAGCAGCAACAGCAGCACTTGTTCTTCCCTCAGGCCCAGTTGAAATGAAAGTATATGATACTTCAAAGCAAATTGATGGTCGTTTCCTGTGTTCCCTTCATGGCTAGGTAGATGGTTGATAAACTGGAACTTGAGTAGTTCTCGTCTTCGACCTTGCGATCTACAGTAAGGCCGCAGACAATGTCGTTGGTTGCACCGGAGTTGGACAGAAAGGTTGGTATTCCGTTTCGGCGAATTCCACCAACTCATGAGCTTCCTCGGCGTGATCGGCAAAAGATTCAGAGACGCAGGTCTGCTAGACCTCATAATAGGTCTGGTATTCCCGCTCGCGTTCTCAATTCAGTAACTAAACGGCCACCACTAAACAGGAGTCTGCGCTGTCACAAGCTCGTCTACGAAGCGCTAGGAGACTATGCTTCCAGGCCTTCATGCTCCCTCGGCAGAGGGAGACCGTAGTGCGCGATTTCGAGATGTAGAG
>CM068955.1:12819753-12843070 GCA_035128595.1 Eptatretus atami
TATTTGTCCATAACTTTTTGAGTTATCCTGCTCACGCAGAACAGACAGACAGACAAACAAACAGAGTGTTCGAGAGAAAACATAACCTCTTGTCCAATTCAGTGGTGGAGATAAATATAAAATACCCCGTTGGGGTGACGGTCATCTCTGGAAGCTCTGTAGATGTTGGATCTTGATCGGCTTAGAATGGCTTCGATGTCATCTTGTCTTTTGGTTCAAAGCGTAGCAGACAAATCCGGAGTAAAAGGATAGAAAACCTCAGAAATCCAAACTACATTCTGGAGTTATCCGGGAGATAGATTTTTGAAATGGTTGATTGGAACATTTATTGATCAATGTGTCTTCCAAAAGGATAGAAACCGGACCTTCAGAATCCAAATCGCTATTATGAGTCATAAATGGGGATGAGAATTTCCAACTTTTTTCCAACTTTTGAAGACACGTGACTCGATAACCAGGAATGAATTTTAAAAAACCGGCCCAACTAAATTTAGATATTGTTCCATATTATTCAAATCCGAAGAAATTTCGAAGATCAGGATCACAAACGGCAGAGATAGATTTTTAAATGGACGATTTTCGCAACTTTGAGTGCCCTTGACCTTGACCTTCAATTCTGTGTTCAAAAAGTATACATCGTGCATCACTCATCGACCGCCTACCTACATAGCAAGTTCATCAAGATCCGGGCGAATTTTTTTTTGACCGTATCACATCGACGATTTTCCAAACTTTTGAAGACACGTGATCGATAACCAGGACAATTTCAAAAAAACCGCCCGGGACCAATTCTGATATTGTTTCCTGTTTCAGAATCCGAAGGAATTTCGAAGATCGGATCATAAACGGCGGAGAGATAGATTTTTGAAAATGGACGTACGGCAAATTTTGGTGAGTGAACCTTGACGTTGACCTTTCATCGGGTCAAAGGTCATACCGTCGTGCATCCCTATCGACATCTACCACGTACAATATCAAGGAAATCAGAAGGACAAAATGGGGACGTACCGGACGGACATCGAGACTTGGTAGACCAGAAATCAGAAAATGATTTTCGTTGTGCAGATCACCAATCTGAATGAAATTGGCCATACTTAAAGAATTTTAGACGCCCGAGTCCAAATCCACTTGTTTCCCGTCAGAGGATGTTGACACAATTGGGTCATTTTTGGCAATTAAAGATACCACCGAACATTTAAAAGCACGATTTACACAGAAATGGTAAGAATCAAGGTTAGACTGATATGTACGTCAAAGAAAAACTCTTGTTGAGGTCTTAAAATGATACAATTGTTTATACAGAGCCCTATTCACTTTTATTAAAGATGTTTATAATTAAAGGTCGTAAACCGAAGCAGTTACATATTTTACCGGCGAAACGTCTGGACCGACCAGGACAGCCTTCGAGTTTGCCAAGGCAACTTTGCTTAAAAGGCAGCCACAAACTGGCTATTAAAGGTGTTACATTGGACTAATTAAAGGACAGTTACAGCCTATTAAAGACAGTTTCATTGGCTATTACGGTTAAATCAAGGACAAAGAGGACTGCGCGACTCAGCCTGATGAAAAGTTAAGAACCGCCACAAGAGGTTCTCTTAGAACTCCATATTTCTTGCTCTGAAGCGGTTGCTGAACTAGGTCTTGACTGCATGCTATTACAAAACTCAGTCCACTCTTCATCTAACACAACCTGAATACTTACTTGTGTGTAGATACACAGCAAAGCAGTGTTGACCACCTGCTTTACAGATTGTCGTCGGAATCATCGCAGTTCGCTTTAATCATCCATAAGTTCCATTTCTGCATGAGTCTGTTCATCGTTGGCGCATTTTGGACACCAGAGCACTCTGTGCAGGGACAGTCCTTTTTTACGGCAAGAACACTGGTTTGGTTCTGCATTTCAGCTTCTTTGCAATTACATTCGGTACGTCTTCTAAACAGTTCCTTCGGTGCTGGTGATTGCTCAGCCAGTGAACAGTCAGTGCTCCGTTGCGTTTCACCCATCCGTGAAATGTTAGGGGAAGGCGGCTTCTGTAAACCTCTCAGTCTGCCGCGTGGTGGATCGCAGGACTGATAGTTCACTCTTTTGCAATGCAGCATCAGAGCGTCGCTTGTAGCGGCAACTTCTGTTCTCCCAGCGACTGGCTGCAGAATAGTTGTAGCTGAGCCTCATCCACACTCTTCATGGTCGGCTGATTGTACATGGCGCAGACGAATTGTTCCAGGTCGTGAATGATATTCTGATCTAGTGTGATTTCGACCAATGCTTCCCGAAAACAGGTGATGAGCATGGGGACTTTTCATCGAGTTCAAGGGCTTGTTTTGCCCCTTACCGTGGAATGCACAGGTGGTATCACTTCCCGTGAAATGTTGCAAACCTATCAACGCCATTCGCAGAGAGAACTTTCCAGGATACTTTCAGCTTCCTAATTGTCAAACGACGATAATTGTCCTTGGGACTTCTGTGACCAGATGGAAATTTCGTGCTCGAAATCGACTTCGAAGTGAGCCAACGCCAACACAAACACGATCCGGTGTCGAAAACTCTCTATGCGACCGACTCTTCATTCTGTCCCGCGTGGCGGCATGTAGCAGGAGTTCCTGGTCAGCTTCGTCATGGTTACATTCAGTTCAGGTACTGACGACACGTATGACACCCATTCGACGCCTCAATTTTCTTGACATTTGCCTGCATGACTTGACGTACACGCATGTCGCCCCCAGTTTTGATGGAGAGATGTTTTCTCGTCCACGATTCGACGATGAACTCTGATCAACGCCTCCTTGTTGTCCGCTCAGGAAGATAATTGGGCCCATGTTTTGGAAGGGGCTTGATCGCGTCCGTAGATGCGTTCGCACCTGAAGATCGCCCGGCCCTACCGGCTCGTTCTGGCTTGCTCCAGGCAACTTTGTGTGATACTTGCGGTAAGTATCAAACACCACGTCCAGTCTCGAAGATTGTTAGTCGTCTTTGCCACTACGATGTTCAAGCACCATCTCTCCAGTTTGCTGAAAGTGTTATGCAGTGAACCAGCCTTTATCGCCTGAATACGGCCATTCCATCCACAATCGTTGCACCTTTGATAGGCCGAGCGTCCACACGCAATCGGGCCACAGTTTCCAGTATATGGTTGCGGAGTTTGGCTTTGTCCGTCTTTAGCATCGAACTACCAGATGCCAGCGGGGAAAGATATGTTCGCAGTGGGTACGCGGAGCAGATTGGAAGTGTTACATTGCTTTTTCTCGCCAATCAACAGCAGTCGTGTGAAAAGACGCGTTTCATTCGCAATTTCACTTCGGCGTCTGGCTGGTGGGGAGCACCAGAACTTGCCTCGCGCCTTGGAAGTTGCCAATTTGGCCTTCGAAATCGGACTGAAGGAATGGGACCTTCACCCGAGAGAAGCCGATCACGCATGATTTGCACGACAAGCATTCTCTCCCTTGACATATGCGTTCATCAAGGTCCACGAAGTTGGCTGGCGTGTGATGACACCTGACTTATTGACGAGTTCAAGGTGACGCCGGAGAAAGGGTTAATCATTTTGATACTGTGTCATCACTTGTACCACCGCGTTCGTTCCTTCTTTCGAGCTCGACACATCCAAGTCTCTCTGTTCGGGCTCTCTGGCATACCGCCATGGACTCGCATTTCCTTGCGATTCTCCGCATGTGGTTTGTGAACAGGATCCACTTCTTTCACAGCTGTGCTTTTTCTGAGTGTAACCAATGCCTTCACTGGTCTTGCTGTCCCTATAAAAGTCTGCTCTATGATCTGATTCGCACGCAACACTAATAAATCGCAAACGAGGTATTGGCCGTTGGGCATTCATTTGCCGTCCATGCACGCTGATACGTGTTGGGTGGGAGTGCTCTGCCGGCCATTTCCAAGCCTAGTAAACGGTAAGTACCTTGCATAGTTTAGGTACTCGTACGCAAAGACCAGGCATTGACGCTTTCGTGATCGCAAGGTGTTTCGACCAGTTCGAATACGAGTTGCCCGTATAGCTTCCAGTGCTAGCTCCAGCATTTCCAAGTAGGATCACGAATGTGAATACTTTGCTCGCCTGTACATTGCTGCTGTCTTGAAGTTGCGTAGCGTTGTGAACATTTCCGAGACTCTTCCTGATGACAGTAACTTTCGAAACAACGGAGGAGGAAACGTTTCCTGGAGATGCTCTATACACTCTCGAATCGCACACGCGTTCTCTGCGAGGGGATCCATGAAGGCCTTGGAAGCAGTGTCTTCCTAGCGCTTCGTGACGAGCTTGTGACAGCGCAGGACTTCCTGTGCTATAGTTGGGGCCGTTATACTATTTGCCAGACTGAGCGGCAATACCAGACTCTATTATGAGGTCTAGCAGACCTGCGTCTCTGAATCTTTGCCGATCCGCGAGGAAGCTCATGAGTTTGGTGGAATTCGCCGAGCGAATTACCACCTTTCTGTCAACTCCGGTGAACCAACCGATCCCTGCGCCTTACTTAGATCGCCAAGGTCGAAGACGAGAACTACCTTCACGTTCCAGTTTATCCAAAACCATTGCTAACCTAGCCCATGACAGGGACACATGGAAGACCATCAATTGCTTGAAGGTATCATATACTTTATTTTCAACTGGGCCTGAGGGGAAGAACATAGGTGCTGTTGCTGCATTGAAGAGGAATTGAAAGCCGAAGTCAGGTTAGTGACATCTGTGTACTTTGAATCACTTATTGATTGTTATAATACATTACAAATGCTGATTTTCGACCTATATTGCCATACCGTCATGTTAATTATTGCTCATATTCTCAGAACTATTGAGTGCCTCACAAATTTATGGGAAGCTTCTTTGACATCATAAGGTACCTTGGATGAATTTGCAGGAAATTTGAAGGATACATTTGGGGATTCACGATTGGAGTTTATTATTTTGTGATAACTTTTTTGTGGTTGGGAGGTAGGAAAATGTTGCCCAGACAAATTCATAGCATTGAAATACCTTTAAATCACCAAAACCAGCTCTCTAGGTGTTATACTTTAGAGATATGGCCATTTGAATTGCGAGTGTGCTAATTAGTCAAGTTCGTTAGTCTGTTCTCACTAATTAAGAGGCTGTTAGCAAAAATATTTGAGTTCTTGCCGTTTTCATGGGTCCCAATGGGTTCCCAAGTTTTACAAAAATCTGAGAGATGACGGAGATTCTTTTTGATGATTTGACATGGATGACCCAGCTGGCCTTTCCTTCGTATGCACGAAGAGAACGGCACAATTCTTATTATTCTTGTTGAGGCGATTGGCTCGCATGTGAAGCAAGATGCTGCCTTTGGCTTGTTTGGGTTGTGAGGATGAATCGACACATGAAGTAGCTGCACTTGGTCTTCTGAGCCTCTGGTGTTGGTGCCGGCTCATGGATGCCTGGGCATAGGTTTGTCCTGCGATGAGAGAAGCAGCTTTGGCACCATTTTGCACGCGTCTTGTACATGCTGGCGGAAGCGCATTCATTCCAATTTCCTTCTTTCCAAAAAGATGCAGCCAGCAGAAGGACAATTGAACAGCACCTTTAGTCACGAGTTACTGAAGTTTACCTCGAATGTGCCAATTTTCATCACACGCTTGACAGTAGCAGTTCTGTGTTTACACTGACAAAAGCCATTAACTCATGCTTTCCAGGCAAAACCTAACAATACCAAGAGAGGTCGACACCTTGGCTACGTTTCTCATTTGCACCAATATACAGTTGTCATGTGTGCGGTAAGGAAATTACTGTCGCTGGATTGCTCTCTCAAGCTATATCACATCCTCACCAACTACCGTCCCATCGATTCAACACGCTTGCCAAGGCGGCAGGAGGATGAGAGACTTCCAATCTTCGAGCCAGCTCAACATCTCTTCAGTTCATGAAGTACCGCTCCCTGTATTGAGGCACTATTGTTTGGATATTGTTTGCGAATTTTGGAAAACCTATCACACAACAAATCCAGGTTCCTTAGTCAGTTATTTAGGTAATTATGAGTGTTTTATAGATAGTTCCCGTCCCTTGTCTCATGGGTAGAATCAATGTAAATGCGCTGTGATTATTTTATAGTTAGGAAAACTTCATCTCAGCGACAAAACAGAAACGGACCGTTGGGGCGGTTTCTGCAGCGACGAAAACAGAAACGACTGTTGGGGCGGTTCTGCAGCGACGAAACAGAAACATTTGGGGCGGTCTCAGAAAACAAAGGTCAACCCTCTTCCCCGGGATTTTCCCCGCACGCCGGGGAGGGAGGTCGAGGTCTGGAGCGCATTAAGAGAAGGCAAGCGAGGAGGAGGGGAGAGCAAGCGAAAAGGAGAGAGGAAGCGAAAAGCGAGGAAGAGGTTCATCTTGATGAGCGTTCCTGTTGTCGTACGTCGTCGTGGCCGGAGGGTTCTGGCTGGTTTGTGGCCATCTTGAGCGTCTTCTTTTCCTCCTCTCCTCCTTCTCCTCCTCCTGAGGATTGAGCTTTGAGAGGGACCATCCGCGCCGGAGCCAGAAGGGTTGACGTGTCATCGCCCCCGCCCCGGAGAGACGGAGTCGGGTTTGGTGGCCAGGCGTGCGCGAGCGGAGTCAGGGAGGCCGGGTTTTGGTCACCTCTCCGGACCGAGTAGCCTGAGACTCACGAGGCGGACAGGGTCCAAGTTAGACCCTGTCTTCAGCTCGACTATCCTCCGGTGAAGGTCATAATAAAGGCGTTACCACCACTTCTTTTGGTGTGGTGTGTGTGTGTGTGTGGTGTGTGTGTTGTGTGTGTGTGTGTTGTGTCCGTGGGCCCGTCTGATAAGTAGTGAACTTGTTAAGTGCTTTTGCCTGTATATTATTTGCCTTGCTTGATATTCGGTTTAACCCTGCCTCTGCGTGCTTCCCCTTAGTCCCCCATTATTGTGAATTAAATATCCCCTCTTGTTAAATGTTATTCCGATCGTTTTGTGTTTCTTTCATTGGTTCGACATGCGCGTGTGTTGAGATTAGTACGGGCCTTCGGCGTCGGTAAATGTTCATTTGTCTGGCAACGACTTTGGTAATTTCTGCTCGGTTACGCCGGATCTGAGTTCGGCGTAGCTTACTCGATTCGACAAGTCGGGCCGGGGAATTTCGCCTGGTAGTTTTGGACCACGTGGTATTGAGGTAATTTGAAATGGCAATTACCCTACCCACGTGGTCTATCTATGGCGAGTTCGTCGCATAGAGGACCCGTCGGCTTCGGAGTTATCCGGGGACGACCTATACAATTCTGGGTATCGGCGAGTCGACCCTGCAGCTCCATCTGGTGGTCATGCTCGCAGCCGATACCGCGGCCCCTCCACACTATTCCACTGGTCCCACTGGACTTCTAGTCCATATCTTCCTGCTGAGTTCAGATGCAGTGTCTTTAATGCTCTGCACAATCCATCTCACCTGGTATCAGAGCAACACAGCACCTTTGACTTAACACTTTTTCTGGTGTGACACGAAACCGCGATGTGAAAACTGGTCAGAGCCCGTTACTGTGTCAATGAGCGAAAATACATCATCACACGGTAACACCTTCGTACTTTGCATCTCCTTGATTGCCATTTTGGGTTACATGCACATTTATTTGGTCGGTTCTTCTTCAACCATTTGCGGTACAATTCTACGCACATGCGCTTGACGTTTCACAAGTTGGTTGGAAGCTGTTCCAGTACCGACCATAGCGGTGTCAGTGGGAGACTATAGCCAAAGCTTTTGTTGCCAGATGGGTTACAGTGTTTGGTGCCCACTGTATCATTACTGAAGAGGACACAGTTTCAGTCCACACTTTTCAAAACGCTGACCAAGTTACTTTATAAGTAAACAAAACCATTACTATTCTTATTCACCCCGCTGCAAACGGGCTTGTTCGAACGGTTCCCGCAAACAGCTTAAGTCCTCACTCAGAGCACAAGTATTACCCACATCACTGGATGGCAAAATACCGGTAGTGCTTTTGGGTTTCATGCACAGTGAAAGCTGATCTGGGTATGCAGGCACAGCTGAGTTAGTTTTTGGAGTCAACACTACCTGGGCAAACTGTTGTTCTGACGAACATTCACACCAGTGTGGACCGAGGAATTATGTGATTTGACTGCGAAGCATGAACGAGTTACATCACCATCCCACTAGAGCTCACAGAGTTCAGACATTCTTGCCAAAATATATTTTGGTCTTGTACCAAGCTTTTGGACTGACAACCAATGTCAGGGCTTCTTCTGCAAGCTCCCTAATGCGGCCCCTTCCAACATCATTACCAGGAGACAATACTTCATCCTTCCTTTTAATGGAAAGGCTAAAACGGTTCAGTTTAGACAGACAAGGCCACCTACACACATAAATAATCAAAAAAAAAACTCATCTACTGCTGCAGCAGAACAAACTCCAGGTACATCGACTCCCACTGTTTCCTTGAGCCTTACACACCAAAGCACCTAGTAAGCCCCATTGACATCTCATTCAACCCACTTGCTACCAACAACCAACATCAACGAAGGAGGAAAAACTCGTTCCGGCAGACATGTCCATTGGCCTAAAGAGATATTGCAGGCATCAATTAGGCGCTGACGTCTACACCATTATCGATCGTCTTCTCTTTGATCATCGAGTCTAGGGGGACTCGTGTAGTTGACTCATTAATTCTTCTGTACATTTGCTGATATTTGTCATAAAGAAAAACATGTGAACACTCGTAGCAATAGTGGAGTCCTCCGAGAGAGCCCAACAGACTCTGCAGACACTGTAAGGCACTTAACGGGAGCTCGTCACCACGACATGTTATAAGCTCGGCGCTTCCCTTCCAAGCCTTTTTTATTACGAGTCACTCAACACGGTTAATAATCTAGGTTTGTGACTTTTGTTCCAAAATCAGCAAGACAATTGACGAAGTGGATTTTCTTTGTTTGGTGAACAACCACGACGAAACGAATGAGTCTTCTTTCGGACACCATTGTAAAGCGGCTTGACACCAAGGGATCCCCTTCTTATTCACTTAACCACTGTGGAGACGGTGAAGGATTAATCATCAACCAACTTTTCATTTACAACACCACATTGCATTTTAAAATGAGTGAGATTTCTTTTTTGTTCTGGTTTTAAATACCATCTCATAACCAGCACACTTAAAAGATTATCACCCACAATTTCTAAATGGAGTTAAATTGAAATGATGCAATATGAAACATATTTTCCATTGTTGTAGGTTAAACCACCATCTTGGAAATGGCAGCCATTATAGGGAATTATTTCCAGTGACTCCAAATCTCAAAACAATCACAACATCATACCCATGCCTTCTGCAAAGTTTTCATGCTTTTTCACACAAGATCAAACATTTTTTTTTTTATAATTAGCTGGAATATCGTTGGGGAAAGAAAAGAGGAAGATTGTATGGGCTCAGAGGATGTGCATGAGAAGGGAGGGTGAAGGAGTACATGTCGCCGGCTGAGGGGCCTTCATCGTATTAGCATGTTAATGAACAGTCCTTGTGATGGGGAAAGTAACAGCACAACAATGAAAACCAGACAATTTGTCGATGGGGTGTTAATTGGGAGAAAACACTCGTTTACCGAACCCATCCCCTGTGGTATCAACAGACCAGTCATGAAGGATGTGTAAGAGGAAAAAAAAAAAACACAAGGACAAAACAAGAGGTTATTAACACAAGGTTAGTCAGAAAAAGTGTTTCGATAAACATGTAAACATGGCTTATAAACATGGTAACGAAAGAAGAATGGCCCAAAGATGCTTTATTGTACTATTTCACCTCGACGCAGTCTTTCCAAACTGAGCTTCGCGGGCTTCGGCTTGGCACGTCATCGATTGGAAGGATATGCAAGGTTGAACGGAATTCCCCCATTTCTGCATACAAAAACTTCCACTGTTTCTGTGTGCAATGTCCACCATTCCTTGCCAAAAAAATGCAATTTTGTATTTGTTTAGTTTCCTCCATTCAGTTGCATATTTCCACTTAACTGAATACACTGTATGTTCTGCTTTTTTTACTCAGTCTTTCATAAAAGTATTTCCTGATGATTATTTTTTCTGTACACTCCAACAGATCTTTTCAATGATTTAAATGCAATGCATCAGCAGTGCCTCTATACATATTTATATATATATATATATAAATATATATTATATTATATATATATATATAACATACACACACGCAACGTATATACACACATCGAACTGTTATGGTTGAGCATTTCCCGTGGATTGTTCTCAACAGTGAACTGCATAATTCCGAAAAGAACAACTGTCCGTCTGCCACCCAGACGATTGTTCCCGCTATGCAAACCATTTCAACCAGAAGGCACAGTGATGTGAGTCGGTAGGTAAATCGAAACATGTTGGAGTGTGACAGAGCACTCCCACCGATCTCCATTGGACAAAGTCGAACACCAAAGGCATCACCTCCACTAGAGGCCTTGGGCCGGTGTCTCTGTCAAAAGGACAATGCTTTACATGTCACATCAGTTTAAAACATCAACAGAGCCACCCTATCTGGATTCGGGATATTTACCCTCATCAGGATGGCATACGTAAAATTTATGTAAACCACTGATGACCACATTCGTGACATCAGATGCACCTCCTTGACTGTTGTGTGTGAGCATTGCTGTGATTATGTCTACACAGTCAAATAATTATATGTGCCTGATGAAGCCACCTGCACTAAAACTTGCCGAGACGGGTCGTTCTCACTCTTTTGCTCAAATTAGCGGAGCTCTATTCTAAGTGTAACCCAAACTTGCCCCCAATCTTATACAATATATATATATATATATAACAACTATATATATTATATATATATATTATTATATATTATTTTATATATTATTATATATCCTTTCAAGGAAGCAACTTGAAAATTTTTCATCACATGGACACACTCCAGGACAAAATATTAGAGTATAAGCAAAATTACAATTGGATGTATAAGCAAAAAGAGATGGTTGGAATGGTTCATAGAAAACACACTGCACACATTGAAATCTTGAAAGAAGGCCATCTACTTGAGATTGCCTTTTCACGGACCAAATATCAAAACTGAGCTAGTTGGCGAGGCTTGTCGATCTTCGACGAATTTGTAGGTAAGATATGTCTTGCTATATTTTGGCTTCTTCTGAAGGACCTCTGGATATGTATCGCGTGTGAAGTTTGGCAAAGACCACGAGCTGTCAGTTTCTTGTTCGGCACAGCACATATAGAGCAGCATCACGATCGCTCTGTCAATTTTCCATCTCTCTCTTCTGTATCAGCCATTCTCACCCCACTTTGCATTCTTTCTCATAAACTTTCCTGACCAACATTGAACTAGTTTCCTTCATCAATATGAAAGTTCTTATAGTATTTGTCCCACATTGTCTCACCCTCTCAACCTGTTCCATTGTCGGGCAGGTGCTGTAGTAACCTTCCAAATAGGAGTTGCCTCGGGATGCAGTTTCCCTTCCATCCGAGGCAAATGACGACAAATAATCTTCTCTGGCTGCAATAATATATTGAAGTAAACTCCTCCATCCCAAACTTGTCTCCCTAATTGTATACTATTTATGCCTGTCAATGCAAAGCCTTATCCGATAGTAATTATGCTTTGGAAGTGCACCTGTTGTGGAAGGATTGCTTATCTCGATCTTTGTGTCATGCTCAACCCAGACCCTACAAAACTAAGTATGACAGCACAGTGACAAGCTTTGCTCAGAAAGATCATATGTTCCTGAATACAGGTCTATGTTAGCCTCCATTTCCTGAGGCACAAGGCAATCGTTTGCATTGTGATTCCAACATGCCGATTCAATTATTCCCCTGAGGTATCTGAAGTCAGTAACGACCTTGATGGCTTTCCTCTGATTATTATAATATAATATATATATATAATATATAATATATATATATATATATATTATATATATTTCAACCTGTAACAATTTCCTTTCCTTTTGGCGTTCTTCCACCCTTTGACCTCCCTCTCCTTCACCTCCACCCACCACCTTCATGTTTTGGCATGTTTATCACTCACACTCACTCTTATTGTCACCTCATCAAGTACAATGCTGCTCTTCCCATACTCTTTCTGTTCGTACCCAACTGCGAACTGCAAATCACCAAACACATTCAGGTCACACCCAGTGTTGCGATTAATTACTGCCTTTCACCAACTCATCTCTAAAGACATTTGTACAAGCACATTAACCTAAAGGGTTGCATTGTTTCCTCCAGCTCTCAATCATCAGATTTTAATGAAGGTTGAAAAAGTGTTGGGACGATCCTACAACCCTGCGTTGCCAAACCATCTCAACTCAAATCCTGTGATAACATTTCCATCAACTGTGACTGCTGCCATTATTCATCACGCAGGGATGTTTTACCAATGCAGGAGGTATACAAATACCTCTGAGCCATGATTAAGAAGCCTGACGGAATAGAGTGAATGCTTTCGAAGGTCACAAAAACACGTGACTTTGGTGTTGTATGCTCTGTTGCTTCTCTACAGTTCATACACAGAGATCACAGACGATGCATACCATACACCAAGAAGAAGAGTCAAGAATCCCCAAAGACTAGAGGAGTATCTCGCCTGGGCACTTGATCAACCACAGACTTGACGTGGCATAGAAGCGTCCTTCACGTTTGAGGTCACTCGCCTCAGTCGGAGCATAGACAGAGACCGGGGAAATCACGCCAAGGGAGGACGAATCCTTGATCTCATAATACGGCTCGTTTGACCGGTGTTACTCAATTATATTGCGAGAGTCAGCTTATGGCACAGCACAGGCAACTCCTTGGGCATTAGGTAACCAACAGCTTCAGCTGACAATAACCTCGGTGGGAATTGCACCTCCTCTTTATATGCTGTATGCTGGTGTTGGCCTAATTGTTAGGGTGGTGAGGCTTGGATCTCTAGGTCCTGAGTTCAAATCCTGCTCATCTGTTGGAATTAATACCAGGCTGGGGTAAGTCAGCCTGTCGGTCCTTCCGAGGTCGGCAAAATGAGTGCTAGCTTGCTGGTTTGTACTGGTGTCGGCAGGTGGCGACCCAATCCACGATTGTGCCCAATAGCCAAGGAAACTGCTTAAGCAACATCCAAGCTTCTGCACCAGAGTATGGTCCCAATCACTTCTCCTCCTCCTTATTATGCTGTTGGAGTGCACGTGTTGATGTATCATTGAAATGTTCATGTGATGAGCCACTTTAAGTGCCACATGACCGATGACTGTTATGTAATACATGCAAGGAACTCGACAAATGAGTGCTGTTGAGTGCCACGTATCGTTGCTGCTCAAATGATGACGATTCAACACATGACACTCTAGCACAGCATTATAAGAGAGGCGGGCAATTCAAACTGAGCTCATGCCTGTGAAGCCAATTGGTGTAATTGTGAAAAGGGTGCAGCAGTGAGTTCTAATTGCAGTATTTGATTTGAAGTTCTTTATCGTTATACCTTTCAAGGATGAATCATAACTTTTGTATTTTCATCAGCCAGAGAAATTTTCAACATTTTATCTGAACATCCTTGAAAAACATGCATTATACTTTTATACAAGTTGTTTTGATATTATGGTTCAGTCATTTAACTCAACTACCGTTCATTACAGCAATTACTTCGTGTTTCCTCACCAGACTGAGATGCACCTCGTTATCTGGTCAAGGCCAGACCTCCTCTCTGCCTCATTCCGAAATCTCGTTTCGAATCACCGGGAGATCGTTGCTCCCAAGCTCTCAGCAGCAAATTCAGAGGCTCTTCGCCTGGATTGGTTACAGCAAAAGGGATGTTGGATAAATACAGTAATGGAAATCTATAGTGATCTTATAATGGAAATTAAGCGGACAGTGATTAGAAAGTCACCAAATCTATTTAAGACCCCATTTAATATATCTGAACCAGTAAATGTTGTGTGTGTGGTGTGTTGTGTGTGTGTGCTTCCATAACTCCAAAACCATGAAACGAGCAGCCTATAACTTTGCATGCACACGAAGAAAACTTCCAAGGGAAGTGCCGATGACTGAAAATTGGTGTTTGGGTTTGATTAAAACACCCCCTTTTTGAAGATAATTACGGCCATATTTAATTAAGCCTGTATCAGGTGCTCCTCGGCCACTTTCTCTGGTGGTTCTTCAGGCGATCCTGGGTTACCCGCTGGGATTTGAAGCTGGCCAATGTTTTTTGGCCTGCCTCAACCAGCCTCGACTGGGAACAGGCCGCCAACAAACTTCCTTAACGATAAAGTTGTTTTTTTTTTTCCACTTCCTCACTCATATTCTCGAATGGCCTGTCATCATAAGCTATGAATCACTGGCTACATTGCATTGCCAAATATAAACACCCGGAACACCAGCGTTCGTGGCTTTTTCATTTCTGCCCATGCCAAAACTCGAGAAATAACCTTAAACTCAGCGAATTACAAAATTTAAGCTCCAGATTGAACTTAGCAGCAGTTTCCAACCGCTAAAAAAAAGGTGTTTCATTTGTCAATTTTTACATATTTACATTGTATGGGCATTTCTCCTTTGTTTTGTATTTGGTATTATGGTTCAGTGATTGCTAATCGCGTTGCAAGCGAGCCGTTATTTTATCAACCATTTCGTTGGAGTGCCAAGCCACTGGTGAGTGCTCTACAATATTCACCACTATTCGTCACTGAAATATACTTACTTTGATACTTGAACCAAAGTTCAGGGAGCCACTCACATTGCGTTGGCCAACTCACATTCGTTTGTTCTGCTGGTGCAACAGGTCGGGGCTGCTTGCTGAAAATGTGAAATATTTATTTTACACGACGTTTCACCTTTTTGTACGATCTTCCATTTAATAACCTGTCACTCGGCATCGACAAATAGAAAATTAAAAATTAAACGTTTCGTTTTTAAAATTTTCTTTTAACTGTATTCGTTGATTGCTCGGTGAAGCCACTGTGGAGCGCACTCTTCACACTTAATTGGCAATACCGTGCTCGATTCCGGATGGTCGGAAGCAAATAATATTATGATCACAATGAGAAAAAAATTGTTTTCAGTTGTTATGAAGTAATGATTTGGCATCACGGCAGGAAAGCTGGGGAGGTTACTCACCGCTCGCTTCAAAGCTGATTTAGCACTGTATTTTGAAATCCCGACCCAGCTATTAACCTTGTCAATCCGGATTTTCACAGGTAGGGTATTTATCATTGTTGTGTACCATCTTCCAGAGGATGTTAAACTGAGCATCCACATCTGCCAGAATCCCTTTCTCTTCTCTGTGTGTCTGTCTGTTCTGTCTCTCTCTCTCTCTGACTGCTCCCCTCTTCCCCCATTTCCTCCCCCCAACCTCTCTCTTTCCCTCCTCCACCCTCATCTCTCTCGCATCCCTCCCCCATCCCTGCTACCCCCCCCTCCCCTTCTGTTGAGAGGACGGAGCATTGTACGAAATCAGATTCGGAGTGAGCAACCAGATGGCTGCAAAGGTCGCTGTATGTATGAGCCATGATGAATGCAAGCAGACCTTTGCCAGGAGGATGGGCCATGGGTATATATCTCCCACCCAGGTCTATAAAGATGCCATTGTGTGTGAGTGTGAGTGTTGAGTGTGAGTGTGAGTGTTTGTTGGTTGTCTGTTCCATATTTGGGTTTATAAGGTGAAAACGGAGTCATTTTTCCAGCGGTCGTCGAAGTATCCACCTCCCATTCAGAAGGGCGGTCACGGATCATGGATCAAACGTGTGAAATTGTCCTTTTCAAATTTGGTTACTGAGTGGCTCTTTTCCAGGAAAGTTACAGGGAAGAAGAAGGTGAGTAGGAAACATTGGTTTTAAAGGAGCATGTAACGTGAGAGGTTAAAAAGAATGAATCTTTTTTTAAGATTAGTAATGATATAAGTAATTGAAAGGTTGACAGAAAAAAATGTGGAAAGGTCGTATGGTGAATGGGATTGGCAAAAATAGTATACATTGGTACAATGGCAAAAAAAAGAGAGAAAGAGTCGGTCCAGGAAGTGTCACGTGGTGTCACGTGCGCGAGACAACGTGAGGTAAGAGGTAATTTTTTTTATGTTAAAAAAAATATTTAAGACATTTGAATATGGAAGTGGTGTAGTTGGAGGAGGGCTAAAAGGAGGGGAGGGAAAACGTGGAAAAAATTACAATAAACTGATCATGCACACAAACCGGAAAAGAAGGGAAGGCCTCAAGGAAACCCAATATGAAAATACGACGAAAAACACACACATTAGCAAAGTTTAACACAGACTGCACTAAAAACACACAGTCAACACAGAATACAAAATAAACAGTCCAAAACGTGACAAAAACCACCGGAAAACTAATATTTGAGAAAGTCAGAAGAGACCCTGGAAGCAGAACTGCCACATCACTCAAGGAACCGGAAACCGGAAGTACTGTGCGGGACCGGGTATCGGTGGTGAGCAGACCTGCTAGAGGGAAGCAGTAGAGTCGGCTCCACCGAACACACCGGAATTGAGGTCGTGCCTTTTGGATAAGTCCTGAAAGGCACGGTCCCTTACTGGACCATGAATCACCAATAATTCGACCGTGTGAAGTTAGGGTCAATTGCCAAACTTTCAATATAACCTAATACCACGTGGACAAAGCTTACCGGGGAAATATCACACCCTCGACGGACCTCGAGCGGAACAGACCGTTGCCGCTGCCCGAACGTGTGTAAACCGAAGCAGGAAGTTACCAAGGCCCGTCGACCAAATGAACAAATTTACGGCTCACTATTTCTCAATACACACCGTGCCAAGCCAATGAAAGAAACACGAAAGAAACGAGCTGGAACATTATACAAAAGGGATATTATTTATAATGGGGCAGTGGGAGCACGCAAGAAGCAGAGTTAACGAATAGCTGAAGGAATAGCAATTTATTGTACAAGCACTTATGCAGTTTTTACTTAATAGACTGGCCAAACACAAACACACACACACCGTACACCCAAAAAGAAACGGACCACGTCAGGTCTTTAATTGGAGACTCCACTCGAGGGAAAGCGAGCTGGAGGTCATAGCCTATTCTTGCTTGGACCTTCCCCGCCTTCGTCGTCTTCGAACGATCTGGTGTGGCAGGACTCAGAACCCGCCAACACAATGCCGCTCCAAAGGCCCAGGCAGGCGCGATCTCGCGGGACAGGCTCGTTAGGCACACACCACAAGAGAAGACGCTCTGTTGACGGACCCCAGGAAGGCGACGACTTGGCTTTTCAGAAGACCACCAGGACGGTCCGAAGGACCGAAGACCAAAGACAACCACTCTTCTCGAAGATCAGAAGAACCAACTCTCAAAACTCTCTCTTCATTTGGCCCACGCGTGCTTTCTCTTATCCCACGCTCGCACTCCCTCATTGGGCAGAGAGAACGCATCTATGCCCATATTTGAGCAAGCCTGAACAAAAAACGCTTGTGCCCATATTTGTGGCGAGCCATGAGCAGCAAACGGCCTCGCTGCCCTATTTGTGGGCAAAGACAGAGCGCAACGCTTGAAGCTGTGCCCATATTTGGCGAAGCCAGAGCGCACAACACTTGTTGCCAATATTTGGGGCGGAAAAGCCAGAGTGCAACGCTTGCTGCCCAATTGGGGCGAAGCTTAGAGCGCAACGCTTGTGCCTATTATTTGGGCGAAGCCAGAGCGCACGCTTGCCCATATTTGGGACGAAGCCAGAGCGCAACGCTTGTGCCCATATTTGGGCGAAGCCAGCACACCAACGCCCAGAGAAACCCCGCCTAGCACACTGGACTCCGCCCACATACGTTGCTGACACGCACGCGATGCCAATGGTGCGTGTGGATGATTGGGAAGGAAGCGAGGGCACGGTGTCGTTGTTGTTGGTAATTTAAATCCTAACTATCAAATTAACTCACAGCGCACGATAATTTAATCACCCATTAAATAGGACGGACCCTAACTAGAAAACACTACATTACACGATATAGCTGATTATAGGACCTGGCTGTGTGTGCAGTACTTCCAAATCGCAACAGTACGTTACATCCCTCCCAGCAAGAACATCCTCCCACTCACAGCCACTCTTGCTTCCTATCACTTAAACCGAGTTTGCAATCAATTAGCACCTGCACAGCCACTCCACAAGCCCTCACTTGGCTAAACAACCTGCCGATGTGGTACCTCATCAAATACTTTCTTATAAGTCCAGAGTATTACTATGTCCACTTGCCTTTTCTCATCACCCAGACCACTACTTCATAGAACTGCTAAAAGATTTGTTAAACCAGAACTACATTTGGAAACCATCTGACTACCTTTAATTTAGTTTGTGTTTATTTAAGTGGTTCCTCATCTGATCCTTCATTTAATGTCTTCCAACACCTTCCCCACAAATCGAGTCAAACTAACAGGTCTATAGTTTCCCAATCTTCTCGGATCCCTTCTTCATAATGGTGTTACATTTTGTACTCTCCAAATCCTCGCGTACCTTCCTGACTCCAATGGAACTATTGAAAATATCCAGTACATCTCACTTACCTGCTCAGCCACTTCCCCAATACTCTCGCAGGTACATATTGATCTGGAGCCTTATCTTCTTTTAGATAACCTAGCTTTTTCCTTTTACTTCCTCCACTCCAAAACTGGATCTTCTGGAAAAAGCCCTTTTTCACCTCCTCGATAGATACTCTTCAGCTATTGCAATTCTGTTCCTGCCGTTCTGTGTGTAAAAGTTGAAGCAAAATACCGGTTTTTAATAAGCCTGCCATCCTCACTTTCATCACTAACCATCTCACGGGTGCTATTCCTCTGGCCCACACTGGTCCTGCACCAGTTCTTTTCCCCTGATATATTTTAAAGAAAATCCTTCCATTTATGTTAATATTTATAGCCATGTCTTCTCATAACTTTCTTTTGGTTGGCCGAGTTATTTTCTTCCACTTGCCTCTGTTTACTCCGATAATGATATAAATCTAACTCCAGTTCCTTTATGTTATAAACCCAATAAATACCTTCGCTTCTCCTTAAAGCAGTTTCCTTATCTCACTGCTCAAACACCCTGGTCTCTTTCTGCTTCTAGTTTTACACCTCATTGGAATGTCCTTACTCTGGCACTCTAACATTTGCCCTTGAAGGTTTCCCATTTCTCTGATGCATGATTGTCCTGTTGTTAGGAGTCTCCCAATCTACATCACCAAACTCTCTCTCCTCATACCCTCAAGGTTTGCGTTTTCTGAAATCTAATAGCGTTACGCCTTACTATCCTGAAATCTAACCCTTAATAGAGTTCCGCACACACAATGTATGGTCACTTGCCTCCTAAGTGCTCCCGACCTCCACCTCCTCTGCCATTATTGGATCGTTACTTATAAAAGGTCAACCACTGTACTCCCCCTCGTAAGCGTTATCTTACAAACTGGGTTAAAAAGCAATCTTTGGACTAAATCGTGGAAATTTCTCATCTGCTCTGCCCTTTCCTTTGTTTCCTGGACCCAATCTATCCCTGGCAAGGTTAAAATTCCACCATAATCAATACTCTTCCCTTACCCACATGCCCATTTTAAGTCTTCATGTACTTCTCTCCTCCTCCTCTTCTTTCACACCTGGAGCCAATAAAAGCATCTCCATATATACTACAATCTCAAATCTCTACCCACACAGAATCCTCCACATTAATTCCTACCTTAATGTCACCCCTTTCTCATTGATGCAATGCTGTCTGTTACCCAGATTGCATACTTCTCCTATTCTGTCTTTCGATCACACCGATGTACCCTGTAGCCTCTCATCCTGTCTTCCAGTTACTCTCCTCAAACCATGTCTCACTCACTTAACTAGCTCCCGACACCCAAGAGCCATCTTAACTCATGGCTTTGCTGGGCAGTTGCCCAGGGCCCATGATTTTTAGTGGGGCCCCGTGGAATAGAGCGCGCGACTGACTAAAAAATTACAAAATATATACCGGTAATGACAAGACCTTTTATTACGGTGAACATCAAAATAAAATGCAAGCAGGCTCAAGCATTACCATGGTTCCACAATGAAGAATGTGAGGCTCTCCCTCGTGTGTACAGCCAAACTCCTTTCAGATAACTTGAAATCTGTGTTCCCAATGTTGAAATCGCAACACAGAGTGTTCAGATATAGAAAACTAAGCAAGCTGGTGATGGTCACCAACTGAACGGGGAACGGCTCATTTTTCAAGATTGAATACGACAAAGAATCAGCTTTCGCAGCACAATGGACAGCAGCGTTAAACTGGCTTTCACTCATATGTATGTGGGAATAATTGACATCCTGAAGGAAGTTGGCTATCCAACCAATTATAAAAACAATTCTCTGCAATAGAAATGTCGCAACACGTTTTGTTGTTGATTAATTATTGCTCCACCTATCAATTTAAAATTTCAACATCTTGTGTTGTTTCAACATTTGTGTTTCATTCTTTTGTTACCATTAATGACTTCTTTAATTTCACTGCAAAGTTACGTTTCATTTTCAGTGGGTGGGTGGGTACATTGTTTTGCCCAGGGCCTTACAATTGCTGTTAAAGACGGCCTGCGACACCATTCTTCCAGCCATTGGTTGACATCTCACGCTCTGCGTCATAATTTCTCCATTGTTTCCTAATCTTTGGAACATCCCAGAAGAACATTCTACCTTTCACAATCCTTTAAGCCCCAACTTGTCGGCCCTTTATGGATTCTCTTCATCCCCTCTTCCTGTCCAGGCTGGAGTTTCTAAAGGCAGTGTTCTGGGCCTGTTCTTTATATATACCCTTTCTGGGCCCTGTTTATCGGCTTTATATTAAGGACTCTTGAGAAGGAAATTTAAAAACTGTCAAACAGCCTCCTCTTCAGCAGCTACTTCAAGAACCATCAACATCTGCTTCATCCACCAACAAACCCATGCCAATCACATCATCAGCTCTTACATCCCTCACCTCCCTCCCACCTAACCATCATTTCCCACCACCTCCCACCCTGTAATACAATGATGTGTTCCTGCTCGTTTTTATGTTCGGGTTCCGTGTTTTAGTGAATTAACATATGCTCTTCCGACTCGCAATGGGATTGCGTTGGTTCAGATCTCGCCTAGACACGTAGATTCAGCTAACGTCCTGACAAAAAAAGCCATTTACCTTACCCTTCTCTTGAGGAACCTTGGCTCAGATTATTTTGGTGGATCACAACTAAATTACTTTATTACTGAGTTCTTATTACTTTATTACTTCTTTTGATTATTAGGTAAATAATAACTTATTATAATGTTTACTTTGAAACTACGACATTCATTGTATCATCGCTACTGGTTATTTCAACTTTCCCAATGGCAACCAGCCCCCCCCCCCCCCCCCCCCGCACCAACCCCAGCGTTGTCACCCGGGGCAGACCACCCATCACACACCCCCTTCAGTGCACCAATGACCCATGCAAAGAGCCATGGAAAGATGTTGTCTTGCAGGACCCAAAAGGACCGCAAGAGAACCAATGGATCAGACAATATATACATAACAACATCCCTTTGAGATTCTTGTGAAAATAAAAACGAAAATAGAACTAAAGCTGGGACTGGACATTGTTACTAAGGACAGACAAACGATAGAAACAACATTTTACAAACTAGTTAAACATGGATAAAGGCCCCAGGTGGAAGCAAAGTTACAGACAAGAGATCAGACTAAGGAAAAGATTAAATTTGAAAAACTTTACTGCAGTACTAACGAATTCAAACCACATTGACAAAGAACAGAATGGGACCATTGGGTTGGAGGGCCTTCATCATGCAGATGGAATACGGTAAATAGCTGGTCAAATCAAGCGAGATGCAAAAGACGTGTTAAGATGTTGAGAAAGTCGAGATTGACTTTCTGATGAAACTACCCATAAGAACTTGTTTCTATTGTGCAAGATAAAGATACAAAACTGTTATTACTGAGTAGAGAAAATTACCTGCAGGTTGCATATCATCATCAAATGTCAGATCAAGGTCTGGGGGTTAGGAGGTGAAGGAAGACGGGTTCCACTCAACAGAAGCGGCCCTCTAGAGCAACAATGGCCAAATGGTAGAGAGGTGAGGCAGAGCTGTCATTACTCTACATGTAGCTTTTCAAAAGCATGTAAAAAGGGAAGAAAGAAATAAAGAGGCAAACAACACACACATGCACTCATTAATTGTCATGTGTAACAGAGTGCGTTTCACATGATCAGGGTAGTAAGTTAATGCAATTGCAACAAATATCACCTTACATTTCAATTTATCATTTGAATTTCACCACCAAGTGCCATTGGCATCTCGAACCTCCGCAAAAGGGGAAATCTAACATTCATGAAAAAGTCTGACTGGCTAAGTTATCTGAAATTTCATCTGAGATCCGATAAAGAAAGAGGAAGCCTAAAAAAAAGGATTACGATATTGCTACATGTCGAAAGAAACCTGGATTGAGCAAGAAAATCCATGATGACAGAGGCTGAAGCTTAATAATCTGAATATTGATGATCAAATTTTGGGTATAGGATGGGAAGCCATAAGCCTGAAATATAAGTGAGACACTATATGTGTTGTCGGCTGCCGGCGTTCGGTGGTGAGACGCCGCTAGACGGAGCAGTTGCGCCATCTCCCACCGAAACACCCGGAATGAAGCGTACACCACCCCGATTAACTCCGGAGTCGACGGAGGCGCTTAAGGACTGTGGTTGCCAATATTCCGACGGCGTGAGGTAGGGTCCACTTGTCTATTCCAATTACCTAAGTACTCAGGCCATCTAACTACCGGGGAAGCCACACCCCCGGCCCGGCTTTGTCCGACCGAGTCGACTGTTACCGACTCGGATGCGGGCGTAACCGAGGGGAGTTACCAAAAGCCAGCGCCGGTCCAATTAACAAACTTACGCACATCGGCCTTCCGACTCTCAAGCCCGCAACCTACTTGGTCAATGATAGAAATGACAGGGCAATGGAACTGCGTTACAGTTTAACAGGGGTTTATTTACAATAATCGGAAGGGAACACAGAGCAGACTTAAATCGACGAATATGCAGAAAAATGTACAGATGAGCAATCAACACTTATACAATTTTCTACTTATATAGGACGGCGCCAACCCACAGACACACACACACCAAAAGAAAATGACCCGGATTATCTTTATCTTCGACCCTTCGCAGCCAAGGAAATAGACAGGCTGGATGGTCAGAGTTTGGTCGGTACCTGGCCGCCTCTGTGGTTTGGCCCGCGACTGCAGGTATGAAACTCGGGGTCGTCGGCGAGCCCAGACATGGTTTTGCGGGGTCCAGGGCCGCTCCTCACAGAGGGCCAGCAGAGATTCCGGCTCGGACTCCGGGTTATTGCTCGACAAAATGAGAGATGGAAGTCGACGGCTGTGGA
>CM068955.1:12856862-12871968 GCA_035128595.1 Eptatretus atami
TAGATGGACGGCGTGAGTACTTAGGTAAATTGCAGTTAGACAAGTGGACCCTACCTCACGCCGCCAAAATATTGGCGACCATGGTCCTGTACGGGACCCGTACCTTTTCGGAGTTCTCTGAGGAGCATGATCTAGATTCCGGGTGTTCGGTGGAGTCGACTCTGCTGCCAAGCACCAGGTACGGAGGCAGCCGTGAGCGGCTCCAGCACGCCGACGAGGACTAGAGCCAGCGAGAAGACCCAAGACCAGAAGCGAGATGACCGCAGGCGTTCCCGTCTATTTCTTCTCTCTCTGGCATCGAGTGTACGGGAACGTGTCCTTTCGTCGTCCGCACCCCTTCAATTCGCCGGGGGAAAATCCGGTCGTCTCTCCATGATTGGTCGGCGTGTCGGGGCGTTCTCGCCCCCCCCCCCCACGAAGAGGCTCTGCTTCTCTTGGAGCTCACTCTTGCCCATTGGCTGAAAAGGCGGCAAACGTGCTCGCACCCTCCGATTGGCCGAAGCATGGAGTCAGAACCTCGCTTGACCGAGGGGAACTCCGCCCACCATGCGTGTTCGGACCGGCCCATCCGTGTGGGGAATGGTCCATAGTGTTGTAAAAAGCAAAGATGGGCGTTGTGGTTGGTTGATATAAAAATCCTAACTATCAAAATAACTCTGCAGCGCGCATGAACATTTAATGCCCATTATACTAGGGACGGGACCCTCACACTAGAAACACGTACTTACGATCATAATGATTTAAGGACCTGGCTGTGTGTTCACTGCTGCCAGATTCGTAAACAATATTGAATAGGATTGCTTGATTCGCATGCCTAAGTTCTCCGAAGTGGTAGCTGTGTTTTCGCTGCTATAACCACATCCTCAGTAACCAACAGATAAAAGTCGAGTGGAGTTGAATCAGGGTGAACATAGAAGGATATTTAACAACCATCCTCTTCGCACTATCCAATTGTTTTGGCAGCAACGAACTGAAGGCTGAGAGAAGTCGCAGAAGGTGAGAAGTTTGTCATCACCAATGGGAAGGAGGATTTGGCCATCTGTGAGAAGTCCGGTTCACAATGTTTAACAGATTGAGTTCGGGTTCCATGGAAGTCATAGAAGTACTTTGCTGAAGTGCCATGGCTGCGTGGAGAGGTTACCAACACCCAGCCAATTTAGGCATGGTGACAGTTGAAATCACCACATATGAGGAAGAGGGAGTTGAGGTGAGTGGTTAAAAAGATGAGTCGATAATTGTCTGTGAAGAGAATGTTGATGGAGTCATCACATTTGTGAGGAGTACCGCGTAGCAACATCACAGACAAACAAGAGGTGGGACGGAGGGGAGGTTTCATTCCGTAGAGTACTCCTTGGGATACCGGAGGGGTGCTGGATGGGGGGAGCTCGGGACGGGTCAGGACGGTGGGAAAGCTGTAAGGAGTGCAGGATGGGGATAAGCGCGGCAAGAGTGGAATTGGGCGGTGTGGGGCTCGTTGAGCTGCTGAAGGATGCGGTAATGTTGAGGCGAACTCAAAGAGAGAGAGAGAATGAGGGCGTGAACAAGAAGCAGCTGAGAGGAGGTGGGAACAAGGTTGAAGCCTGAGAAGTGAGCAGGGAGAAGGGTGAATCTGAGAGAGGGTGGGATAGTGAGGGGAACCTGAGCAGAGGCGGGATGGTGGAGGTGGCAGAAAGCTGAGGGGGGGGGGTGTGAGGAAAATGAGAGGGGGGGCGGGGTAAGATAAGTTTTGAGGGTGCGGGCAAGGGGAAAGCTTTGAGGTTCGGCGGGTGAGGAGGAAAGATTTGAGGGGTGGGGGTGAGGGGTACGCTTAGGAAAAATTGGGTGAGGTCCCCTAACTTAACAACCCAACCCTAATTTTTTTCCCAGTTAACAAAGGAGCACATTTTCTCTTCTCATTAAACCTGCAGCAATACCAGGTATCCTGCCTCCACTCCTTTTGTTCCCTCTTTTCGCCCACCATTAGGATTCGTATTTATGTTTCAGTACAATGCCAAACTTTTTCTGTCAAGGTTGTAAAAGCTAGCAATCAACCATTCATCCCATGGCGCATCTCCATCCCTACTTGATATTAAAATTTGCCTCCACTTACTCTCCCGCTTTGTTTTCCTTCTATATGAAGGCTTCCGCTTAATATCCCCGTTTTGTTGTCCACTTTCATAAATAAAATCTTGTTTTGTATGCCATTTTGTTTTTCCTAATGTTCACTTGTTCATAACCTCCCCATGATCAGTTAGTACTAGCCGAAACCTTCCATCACAGACGATTCCGTTGCCATGAGCCCAATATGAAACGCAGTGGCGGCTCTTGTTAAGAGCCGGATCCCAGTCGATTGTACTCCATGGCCTTACCTAATGAGCTACAAAACGTCCTTGTAGCACGACATTTTGGTGTAGCACTACTCCTTGTGAAGAAGTCCGCCTGATTTGTGCACGTGTCTAACTTGACGTTACAAACACCGTTCAAACTTTCTCAGGTTACAGTACCGAGAAAAAAGTTGACGCGGACCCGCTAGGAGGAGCACAAAATTGGTCCTTCAGTGATTAATATATAGATAATACACTTCTGATGCCTCGCAGGGCCTTGCTCTTACAGTATGCGAGACTGAAAATGAAAAGTTTAAGCTGAAAAAATATTTGTCAAAATTAATGGTTGTCATAGAAGGAAGTAAATGATAAGATATTGAGCAAATTGTATTATTTATAAATTGGAAAGTAAAACTTTTACAAAAAGGATGTTGAAAAAAATTGGACAGCAGCTTCATTAGTTATTAGATTTTACATGCCGTTTCTACAGAGAGTGATTTGACTTCTTATTTGAATGGCGGAAGAGATTTTTGGAAAAAATTTTACAAAAGGAGAAAATAATTAATTGAGTTGAAAATATCAAGTCCGTTTGACAATCAATTTTGAATTGGTGTTTTGATATTGTCGTCTCTGCAACCGATGAACACCAGCCTTGGACGAATAGCAGGACGGTCTTAACAGCCGAAATTTTTTGGCGCGGTTATGACGCACGTGCGCATGGAAAGCAGCGAAAGCGGCTTACCTGAACAGAAGCACATGGGTTTATTCTCGAACTCACAACAAATAAACTAACACAAGGAATTAACAATAATGGTTGAATGAAAATAAATCAAAGGTGAAAATGAAAGGTGAGGTGAAACTAAATCCTAATTTAAGACATCTTCACTGAGTCACAAAAACAGACAAGGGGTAAGCATAAAATAAAGAAAATCCCCCCTTTATGCTGGCATTCAGCTTTGCATCCAGAAATGGCCTTTAGGAGCCTGGTGGTAGCCGAACTTGTCACCGTACGGGAAGCGCACAAGATGGCATGGAGTCGCTCTCCGTGGCACCACGTACATGAGGGAATTCGTGTGGGTGGTCCTCTTTCGCGCTCCACTCCGTCAGAAATGCCAGAAGCCCCACCAAACCGCCGCCAAACCTCCTCCTCATGATGGAAATTGCCAACACCGCTCTCTCTCTCAGTACCAGGTTCACACACACAAAAATGGCACCACCTTCCTCCTCAATCATACAACAAGAGACTGTCGCCAAGAGACGCGCTCCTCTTTCTGTTCCAACCGCGCGTTTTCACTAGAACCTTCTGTGCCTGACATTACCCTGACCAATCATGAACCTCGGGGGTGTGCCTTGCCAGTTACGATTCCTTTGAGGTGGGGTTTAGTCTGCTCGGGAATGTTCGGGTTCTTTCGGCCAGTTGTTGTGTATTGTTGTGAAAACGTTGTTGTTTTTTATGGCCGGCCTTGTAAATGTAAAAATGTAGGAAAAGGTCACAGGGGCAACCACATACTGGAGAGAAACTAGCCTTTAGACCCTACCTAGTTAACACAACACCACCCCTCGTGTGGTGACACATAAACAATCTTCATCTCACAGTTTTCCCTACTTAAATTACATTGAGATGTCCATGCTATACTATACAATCCTATCTTCACTGGATTCCTCCATCTTCCCCACAAACGTAACAATATGGCAATGATTAGTTTTAATTTTTCAATTTGAAGTGGATTCAAAATAGAAGCAGGACTCTTCCTCTTTCCAAGCAGGATGAAATGAAAATCTGTTTGTTGATACTTTGTCAAAATGAAGTGCTGAGTTTCATTTTTCACAATGTTGATGATGAAACACTAATCATCAAAAGTATTATGTTTATCTTTATTTACATATGTTTATCTTTTTTTAGTACACTTGCCCTTTCTCGTTTTCTATCCTCCCCTCCCCCATCACCCCCATATTATTCTTTCTATCCACCCCAACATCAATTGCTCATTTACTATATATTGACTGAAATTTTAAGACGTGTTTCTTTTTCTCAACTCCCTATCATTCGTCCAATGCCTCCACAGCAATGGTCGGGTATTCATTATAATGGTTCCAGTCTCTTGCAATGGAAAAGCATTCGTCTGGACATCTCACTTGTTTCCTGGTAAATATAGGTACACTTTAATACATTATTTAATATTCCTCCTCACTCTTCCTGGTTAAAGGAAAGGTGCACTTGAATACATTATTTAAACAATGAGTACACCTGATCCCTGTGGCTCAAATGGGCTTATGTACTGACGTGTTTCAAATGTGAAGCCACCTCTCGCCACTTTGATTGGGATCATAGAACACTATTTGTCATTCTCGAGGTGGATTTGGAGTGTCTCAACCCAGACCGAAATTTTTTTTGCAAATCCCCGAGCTGCTTCGGGTGTTCACCCGTTTGGCCTCATGAGCCAGGCACCAGGACTTACTCCGTATGCTCCCCACAAATTAGGTGGCGTTGGCCTCATCCCCTGCAGTGGCTTGGCCTCGCAATGTGCCAGTGTGTCACTGGTCACAGTTTAAGGCGGGCTTGGACTTCGCTGGTCTACAACTCCTGATGGGATTACCAATTTAGTTTGCGTTCCCACCCCTACTTGCTTGCGGATGGCAGAGGGTGGAATTTTAAAAAATTCAAACCCGTTAGGAAGAGTGTTATACATCGAATAAGGGTCACAATCGAGCAATAATGGTGTCGGGGGCAATATCAATTTGTCGCATTTGTTGAAGACCGTTATTATCTCAAGATCCTGCGGCCTAGCTCGCGAGGTTTTATGAGACATGTGTTGGTCCCCATGTGACTCAAACTGTAAACAGAATCACACTAGTTCCTTGACTTTGCAAGAAGTTGTGGACTTGGGGTGGCTGGTTCATGTTTCAGTGCTCACAGCCTCATCTCTGGACTTGGTATTCCAATGCAAAGTGTTGCAAAGAAGATTGACCATGTGTCCGTTAATGGATGCTGGAGGATGCTCCAGAACTGTAGGGTTTAACAGAGTGCTTAGTTCCTCAACACTGACCACAGGCTTGTTGTAGAAACTCTGAAGTTGTAGCTTAAATTCCAGGAGAGAGAGAGATGTGGTACCATCCTAGCCTGGCTAGATGTTGGCAAGCTCAAGGATGAGAGGGTTGCTGAAGAGTTGGCGAACAGGTTGAGTGGGGATTGAGGGGATCTGGATGTTTCGGCGGATCCTGAAGAGTTGTGGAGTGCCTTCAAGACTACCTACCATCCTTGATGTTGCCGTGGATGTCCTGGAATCGACTTTCATCTGAAGATGAACTTTGTGTCCCAAGGGACACTGGACACCATTGACCAGAGTCTACAGGGCCAGGCTTAATGGCAGAGCTGAGCTGTTCAAGGGGTTGCAGGCATAAAACTGTAAGTGCACTGAAGACACATAAGGAGGTCTATGTGCGGGAATCGTTGAAGGGTCAGGCAACACATGTGGTCAAGTGATTTCTCCTCTTGCTTACAAAGGAATTTGTGCATTGCATTCCTCCAAAGCTCGTCCCTTGGTGTACTGCAGTTGGAGCATGAGGGTGGTGGCTCTTGACAGAAGAGTCTGAAGTGAAAGCCCCTTTGGCCGGTTACTTTGAGCGCTGTACCAGGCTGACCCACCAGCTGTTGAGTTGGATGTCAGGGATGTAACTATCCCTATTGCTGAGCCTCCAATCAACTGTGAAGGGAGGAGCTTAGCAATGAAGATCTTCTGGCTCTTGATCTTCTGAAGATCAATGAAGAGGAGGAGTGCATCAGAGAGGAATCAGAATCAAGTCCTGAGAATTTGTGCCTGTTTAAAACCCTCATGACAAAGGTCATGGCTAAAGGTTTCAAATTGGTTGATGAAGCCATGGCCATCTTTGATGAACCACGATCCTGACTGCATGAGAAGTTCCAGGGTGTGGAGGGAGATAGAGAATGTCCCGAAATGTTACAAGAAGGTCTACGAACAGAAAATGAAGCCACTCATCTCTCCATTATGAAATTCTTTTAAAAAAAAAAAAAACTCCCAAGTGAATCGGCCTCCATTTCATCTTCTGAGCCTTCAACCTCAACCGGACAGCCTGCCACACCTGAATAATCCTGCCATAAGCAATATGGACTGTATCCAACCCCAAGAATGTTGCACTTATTGAAAAGGAATTCATTCTCATGTTTTTATTTGTATATATGTTTTATTTTATGCAGTGTTTTACTGCTTTTTTGATGTTTTTTATGTAGGTCTTCAACCTTAAAATGTTGAAATCTTTCCCATTTGGAACATAACCCCCATTTCACATGTTAAATATGAAACATTTTGGTTTGTGTCTTTCTTGATTAGCTTAACCCCAGATATTTTTTTATTAAAAAAAAAATATATAATATATAAATATATATATATATATTCCCCTATAACACGTTTTGGATGTCACGGCGTTTTCGTGAGAACCATCCCCCGCATTATACGAGGGTGACCTGTATGTAATGTTTTGTGTGGAGATGCGGCACAACTTGAGTCGCTAATTTGTTTACACTAATTGCTAACACTGTATTAAAATCACTGCTGCCTAATGGTGTAATGAAGAAAACAATACACTGCTTTGGAGATAATGTTGTGAATGAGATAACCTCATTTAAGATGTTCAATTTTTATTTGTCTTGTTTCCTTATTTTTCATTTTCTCCTGTCCCAGGAGATGTGGTGGGTCTTGGTTGGCAATTAATTCAATTCCCGGAGCTGGTCCACCTCGAGGAAGAGTATTCTTTTGTTTGAATGGTCAACGAATGAAGGCCGAGCTGGAGGAGTTATTGCTGGAATGTGGCCTGTTATTCACGTGCAAAAAACCCGTACGACTTTTATTTTCATGCATCTTTAAGTTTAACAAAAATAAACAAGAGAAAGAGGCATTCAGAGATTGCCGACCCTCGCCAGGACTTGCTTGCGTGTTGTAGTGCATTTTGTGTTGGTGTATTTTGCGTGGCATTTATGTACTGGTATGTTTACGTAATTAATAAGAGACCTAATTTAGAATGCCACTTTATAACTGCTGGCAGTGATGACCGGGTACCAAGATCCTTGCACACGTTGATGCAACCCTGCTTTTATCGGCCACTTGACCCTGACCCATGACATGATATTATATATTATTATTATTATTATTATTATTATTATGCAATTGAATTCAGGAATTGGATTACAATAAATTCAAGTCAAATCAACTGGAAGACCAAGTAGGTACAGTCCTGCATTGGAGTAATGAGAAGGAACCAAAACAAGCAAAAAGCAAAGATGAAGTCATCAGGAGGAACCTGGATAGGATTCACATTTCAGCTAATACTCCACCACCCTCAAACCCATCCAAGCACAGTCAAGTGAGTCTAGTTCAAAAAATAAAAAAGAACTCTGGCTGCCAGACCACATGTCCGATCAAGTTGAAATTCTAAACATGTACTCCCCATCACTACATTTTTTCACGTCGATGAAGTTTCACGTCGATTGTTTAATTGGTTCCAGACAAAACATTAATATTTTTCTTAAAATCCAATATGGCTGCCACACCACGTGACCTATGATGTCATAATTATTATTAAAACATTCTACATGAGTAATCGCACCAATGGTGAAAATTTCGTCTCAATCAAGCAGCGGTGAGAGAAAATACGAAAAGTTCTGTGCAGACAGACAGACAGACAGACAGACAAACAAATGGACCCAAATGCAATACCCTCTCCTTCGGCGGAGGGTAATAACACATGAGAGATCTCATCTTCTGTGTGAAAATGAAATTCTCCATATTATATAGTCGTGTGTTGATACACAGTACACCGTGATCATGACATGCGATTATAGCACGTGTTTTTTGCAATTTATACCCAGTGTCTCCTATGTTTTCTATAATTTATTGAGGAAAACAGCATAAAGCAACATGAACTGGAGTCAGACATGGAGCAATTATCGATGTAAACAGAGGGTAGTTAAAAATTACAAGGCATTTCAAAAATAGAGTATGAAAAGGACGTGACCAAGAATATTAAACACTCGCAGGATACCCGTTCTTCAACGGATTGGAGATTGTAGGCTTTGTTACTCACTGATTGAATCAGGCTTATGTCATGCGAGAACTCTGGGTATACTACATCCTGGTTCGGTCCATTCATATGCATATATGAACAAACTGCGTTCCATTCCCAACTCTGGAGCATCCGACATAAAGCTGGCCACATGAAACACATGGTTGGGCTCGATGAGTCGTTTTGGTGCAAGTGTTTGTCCTTGTGCCTTGTTCATTGACGTGGTGAATGCGGAGAGATACCGGCGGAATTGGAGCCACTTGAATTTCAATGGGCAGTCGCTGGGAATGAATGGTATACGGGGAATCAACACATTCTCTCCTTGAGAACTCTCCAATGAGAGCTAGCTTCCATGAGATTTTTCATTTGCTGCCGCATGACCAACGATTCCATTGCACAATTTGGGGAATGCAGATTGGAAGAAACATGACTGGTGTCCCAACTTTCAATTTACCCTCACGGGTGGCATGCCCGCAGGATGTAGCGAGTTCAGAAACTCGTCAGGGTTGTGTAAATTGATCTTTGTTGTCACTCAGGTCATGAGTCATTTCACAAACCGGTTGTGTTTCGGAAATATCATGAGTAATTGTAATTTTAGTTTTAACAATGATTCCAAATTTAACAAGTTTATTATCTTCACTTTGTTCTTTCTGTGTTTTGCAGAACACCAAGGTTCGAGCAAATTTTGGTTCACGACGGTTCCTCTACGCTCCTGGTCGCTGTCTCAGATCAGAGAGCTTGATTAGCCAGTGAAAGCAACAGAGGAAGATCACGCAAAACTCTTAGCACTTCCATTTGCTGCCTCATTGGATATCGATGAAGGAGCGGCGTACCTGGGGGATCTGGAATGGCGTTTCTCCAAGAAACTGCCTTGCAGAATTAAAACATCTTCTGTGATTTTAACACCGTGAGAGATTTGCTTTTTTCATGACTCTTTTCTCTCTTATATCAATGTAAAATTGCCTTTGTTATGCTTTTTATCTTGTCCACGCCTTTAATGTTGTATGTATCTGTCAAATTACCAAGGTTGTTTTGAACTTAGCGTGAATATTTCACGTCAGATGGTCGCTAAACAGGACCATTCGAAACCGATGGGTTGATAAAGGCCTCCACAAATACCGAAACGAATAGAATTCACTGCGTTGTTTTTTACAATTCGTAATCCTCCAAGGATTGTGAAGCCAGTTAAACTGAAACTAGTGGTTGTTCGTGCGTGGGAATGCAAAAGGCGAGAAGACGCTTTCTTTACAAATAATGATTTATTATAAAACAGTATGGAGTAAAAGGTAAGGACAGCACAATCGATAAATACGGAACAGATTTGGGGGTCAACAGACACAGAAAAATGAGAAGGAACATGCAAACTTATGCACAATGAAAGAAAATAATACTCAAACCCAGCCAGTAGCCACGGACATGAAACGGACTCAGACCAGACATTGCGTAGCAGGTGATGACTTTAGGCAGGCACAGGCTGATCTCTGCTGCACCACGAACCGTGGTCGGGAAGACGTACAGGCTGGTGGATGGTGACAGCATGGTGAAGTGTGGCTCCAGAAGCGGTGGTGAAGAGACCAGAAGACAAGGGATGTGGCCAATCAGAGAGAGGTATGTCTTCTCCTCTATCATCAAAATGTAATCTTTATCTAACTGCTGCCACACATGTGCAGACATGGTCTTCACCACCTCCGGGACCACTTTTATTGGCGGCGGGCCCGTCATTGGCTGTCTGAAGGCGATTCCATCTTCTGGGGCTTTCTCTGACCTGTGGGGCAGCCCCCTGCAAAAGTGTTCACCTTCTTCCAGGGCTTCACAGCTCACTTCACCACCATGGCTTGCAGTCTGCTGGCCAAATAATTCATGATGGTGCTGTTCAAAGCGCCATTGCTTTATAAGCCCTCATCCTGACCTCGCCTGAACAGAAAGTTGGACACAATAAAACCTTAATCTCTACTGTTCTCAGATTATGATCACCACCTTCCCACTGCACATATTACACATGACTTACCCCTGACAGATACACCTAATACTTGAGTAAATCTAACCTACTCGAACACATGGTCCATACTATTCTTTAACACGATCCATCGATGAACGTGCCTCCCCCCTCCCCTTTTCCATGTAACAATATTTATTACAGATACTGCAGTAATTGCATTGAACAAACAGTCCATGGAAAACTAGAAGGGCACTCGTTAGAGTGCATACCTCCGCTACGTAATGCCTGATTCATGAGACATATCGGGCCCAATACATGTTTGAAATATCATGCTACACAGTACTACATAGTTTTTTGCCATATCTCTCAATGGTGAAAGAATCACTTTGAAAATTGTTAATAAATTCTCGTATCCAGATCCAGATCCGGATTTGGATCTTCACCAAAATTTAATCAATTCGTCCTTGCTACACACCCAATCTGTCCACCAAGTTTCGTGCCGAATCCGTCCACAACTTTTTGAGATATCCTGTACACAAACAAAAACAGACAGTGCGATACATCGTTTGTGGCAACTTCTCTCTCCAATGGTGAAGATTCACTTAAAAAATTCTCGTAGTCGGATCCGGATCCGAATTCTTCACCAAAATCTAATCAGTGTGTCCTTGTCACACACTAAACCTGTCCACAAAATTTCATCCGGATCTGTCCACAACTTTTTGAGATATCCTGTGCACAAACAAACAAACAGGACGACAAACAGACACAAAGGGGTGAAAACATAACTTCCTTCACCTTCGGCGGTGGAGGGTAATTATCTTGATATTTACCCTCTTGCAAGGAAAGGGTATTGCATTTGGGTCCTTTCTTTGTCTGTCTGTCTGTCTGTCCATTTGTTTGTCTGCACAGAACTTTAGTGTTTTTTTCTCTCAACCGCTTGCCGGATTGAGACGAAATTTTTCACCAGAGGAGCGAATAAACTCATGTAGAATGTTTATTGACAATTATGACATCATAGGTCACGTGGTGTGGCAACCATGTTGGAAAATGGAAAACCTTGGACCTCTGTATCTCTGAAACCTGACCAAAGGAAAAAAATGAAACTTGGCGCATGGCAAGTACTCGTCATGGGAATAAGTTGTCATTTTTTTATTATTATGTCATAGGTGCCTTCTTTATGACATTCAATAATTGTTCGCTGATTTGTCAGCGTTATGTCTGGTTTGCCAGTGGCAACCTGTATGTAAAGATCTGTAAGGTTTGAGCGAATGCCCGGATATTTGAGGTCCACACTGTTAATGAAGAGGGAGGGAGGATGCTTGGTGCAGGGAGGGATGGGGAGGGGGAGCGGTATGACAAGGAGGAGGGGGGAGGGTAGGAGGAGTTGTTGAAAGAGCTGTGGGGGGATTGCAGAAGAGCTAGGGGAAGGGGCTGATGAAGGAGGAGAAAAGGCTTTGTGGTGCTGGGGGAAGGCGGCAGGAGGCAAGTTGAGGATTTGAAGGAGGGAGTGCATGCAGAATGGAGTTGAGAGAGCAGGGGGAAGGAGGTAGCTTCGGATGTGACTAGGGCCTTGGAAGGGAGGGGGGGTGAATGGTGGAGAAGGGAGAGTTGAGGAGAAAGGTGAGGGGAAGCTTGGCTGGGAAGAAGAGTGGTGATGGTGCTCTTTGAGAGGCGCCTAAGGGGTGAGTTGCACTAAAGTTGAAAAAAAAAAGAAGGTGATGAAAGTGAACATTCCTACAACTGGGGTTAAAAAAAAAAATAATTAGGTCAGGGATGACGATTAAAGACTTTCTTGATGGAGCAATAAAACGAATTTAGAGAACGGAGAGAAGAAACCGCTGTCACAGTTGGATATTTTTTTTAAGGAAAAGTTATGAAGGAGAGGTCCGAATTGAAGAGCAGTCTAGGAAATTGAAGAAGAATAGTGCATTATAATACAGTAATGGAGACCACACAGTGTGGAAAATAGGAAGATTGTAAGCCATTAGAAAAGATCGTTTCTCTTCTTCCTCTCTCTTCCTCTTCTTCTCCTCTTCTTCTTCCTGTCTCTTCTCCCTCTTTCTTCACTTTCCTGCCTTTATCTCTGTCGCTGTCTCCTCTACTCTTCTTCTTTCTACTCTTCTCTTCTTCTTCATATTATTATTATTTATTAATATTATTATTATTGTTTGAAGTTTTCATCAGATCGGTAATGGAAAGTTTGTCGGAAAAATCGTGAGGTGAATGGTGAATTTGGATCGGTAAACGAGGGGGTGTACAGATCACGTGGTTACGGTTGGAAGCACTGTCTCACGGGAGGTGTAAGTTCAAAAGTGTATTTATTTATTATATAAGGATTGCGTAACAATCGGAAAAGGGAAGGTTGAAGTAAAAATCGTGGAGGTGTGGTGGTGAGTTTTGGAACTGTAAAATGCAGAATGAAGCGCGGGTCGATATGAAAAATATCAGGAAGAGGGTGGAGGGAGAACACGTGATTACAGGTGGTGTATAGATAAAAGGATACAAGAAACATTATTATTTTTGATGTATCTTTGAAGAATCGGTAAGATTCACGGGAATGGAAGGTTGTAGGAAGAAAACCGAAGGTAATGGCGAGAGTGGGTTCAGCTGCAAGCTAGGAAAGAAAGATGCGTGTGCCCGCAAGAAGAAGGAAGAAGAGAAGAAGAAGGAAAGAAGAAAGGATCAAGGAACCGTGGGTAAATGCAGGGATAAAGGATTATTTTTTTGTTTTGAAATTTAAGACAAGAAACTGAGTGTTTTGTTCGGGTAGGTGGTGGGAGACGTTGGGAAAAGTGGGGAAAATAGGAATGAAGGTAATGGGAGGAGAAGAATACCAAATAAAAACGAACCGTACACCCTAGGGGAAGGATGGTAAGGCCTCAAGGAACCCGTAAGACAAGGTCGACAAAAACTCACAAAAAGAGCACGATTTTGAAACAAAAACCGAACTAGGAACATTGCCGCAGTAACATGTAGGTGAGAAAATAAAGCAGTTAAAACGGACAGGTAACGCCGGAAACCTAACTTTTGAAGAAAGTCGGCAGAGAACCCTGAAGAACCTGTCCTCACTCCCAAACGAACCCGGAAATGTCTTATTGACATTCTCAAACGACTCAGGCCTTTCGAGGTCGCCACTGTTTCATCGTGGTCTTTTTTCTGCATCACTCGCCATGGCGCCCAGGGCCGGATTAAGCTGGTGGGCGGCCGTGTTCGGGCTGCTGGTGGCCGGCCCCTTCTAGTAGTTTTATCAAACTAAATTTGCAGTGTATTTTTTTATTCACCATAAAAGAAAGGAACTTAAACGTAGATCTCACATAAACATGTGGATAAAGCACATTAAAACATGTATTAAAAACTTTTCGAGCTTTTACTACTAGCGAAATCGCGATATGAGTTCAGAAAAAAATCCATTCACGAAGCAATGTGACCTTCCACAATTAAAACATAAGAAAGTAACCTTAAATGTTTTGATATCACACAAACATGTGGATAAAACACATTAACATTGATTGTATAAACACTTTTTCGAGCATTATGGACTAGCGAAATCGCGAATTAGTGCAGAAAAATCCATTTTACGAAGAATGTCACTCTCCACAATTAAAACATAAGAAAGTAACTTATAAGTTATACGTTGATATCACATAAATAGTGGGATAACACCAAACATGTATAAACACTTTTCGAGCCTTACGACTAGCGAAAACGCGAATGAGTGCAGAAAAAATCCAATTCCACGAAGAATGTCACTCTCACAAGCACATAAAACAAGGTTGGTCATGCGATGCTGCTTCATGGATTGACGCAATGGTTGTACACTATATTCAGTTTCGAGAAAGATCTTCCACCCGTGCAATTAGCGACCATGAGGACGACCATAGCGAATTAGCGACCATAGCGACCATATTTTTTAACATCGGAGGAAAACCTTTCTGCAAAATCCTAAATTTTTTCTTGGAGCTTGTGTGGGCGGCCCCCTTTGGTGGGCGACCCTGTTCAGCCGAAACACTCTGAACATGCCTTAATACGGGCCTGATGGCGCCCCACTGCCTAAACCATTTGCGGGGAAAATGGCTGCATGCTCGACTTCAATGAGGAACTTTTTCTCAGTAACTGCAACATGTGGACATCTCTTCCATGCCTTTGTTTTTACCAAGAACTGTTGCAAGCCTGGCAGCCTCTTGTAGTGCACCGGATATGGCTCACGAGAACATCAACAACTTTCTCGACGAGCCTATCTTCTTACAACGCGCTTTTTTCCGAAACATACCTCGATCATGTGCTTACGTACAATGCCTCAATAAGCTCTGGCATTTTACGAGATCTGCGGAACAAGAACGAAACATGACACTCAGGCAGACACATTGTGACTACGCGTTGGAATGCGCTCTTTAAGAACTGCCTCCCAGCTCATCCAGGAGGTCTGCATACCTCTCGAAAGTTTGGGACTCCATTTTTGATACACTAACGCTTCTCCCTGCAAATTCACATGTTTCCTTCTTTCTGCAGTTATGTATAACATCACTTGCATCAACAGAAACTGTGATCCTGTCTTCCTCTCCACTTCCTAGTGTTGCTAAAAAGTGCCTGTACCACCTTGTGTTACCATGGCAGCATCCCTATGGTGCAAGATAGTTTTGGATCCCGATGGTAAGGGATGTTGCCTCCGGGGTCCCCCCCTGTGGCCCACAATGGGCTTCCATGTATGTACCCACCGATTGTAAACTGGGACTGTTGATATTGTTGTGGCGGGTATCGGCGTACGAGCACGACCGCTCGTTTGAAC
>CM068955.1:12872127-12885015 GCA_035128595.1 Eptatretus atami
TGTGAGTTTTTGTCGACCTTGTCTTACCGGGTTCCTTGAGGCCTACCCATCCTTCCCCTCTAGGTGTACGGTCGTTTTTATTTGTATTCTCTCCCTATTACCTTCAATTCCTATTTTCCCCACTTTCCCAACGTCTCCCACCCCTCCCAACAAAACACTCAGTTTCTTGTCTTAAATTCAAAACAAAAAAAATATCCTTTATCCCTGCATACCCACGAGTCCTGATCCTTCTTCTTCCTTCTTCTTCCTCTTCTTCTTCTTCCTTCTTCTGCCGGCACACCATCTTTCTTCTACTTGAGCTGACCCACTCTCGCCATTACCTTCAGGTTTTCTTCCTACAACCTTCCATTGCCAAGCACCAGTGTACGGAGCGCAGGTGGGGCTCCCAGCACCGCGACGAGACTAGAGCCAGCGAGAGACCAGACAAGAGCGAGATGACCGCGGCGTTCCCGTCTATTTCTTCCTCTCTCTGGCATCGGAGGGTGTCGGGAACGTGTTCCTTTCGGTCTCCGCACCCCTTCATTCGCCGGGGGAAATCCGGTCGTCTCTCCATGATTGGGTCGGGGGCGTGTCGGGGCGTTCTCGACACCCCCCCCCCCCCACGAAGAGGCTCTGCTTCTCTTGGAGCTCACTCTTGCATTGGCTGAAAAGCGGCAAACGTGCTCGCACCCTCCGATTTGGCCGAAGCATGGAGTCAGAACCTCGGCTTGACGAGGGAACTCCGCCCACCATGCGTGTTCGGACACGCCCATCCGTGTGGGGAGATGGTCCATAGTGTTGTAAAAGCAAAGAGGGCGGTTTGGTTGGTTGATATAAAAATCCTAACTATCAAAATAACTCTGCAGCGCGCATGAACATTAATGCCCATTATACTAGGGACGGGACCCTCAACTAGAAACACGTTACTTACGATCATAACTGATTATAGGACCTGGCTGTTGTGTTCACATTGCTGCCAGATTCGTAAACATATATTGAATAGGATTGCTTGATTCCATGCCTAAGTTCTCCGAGTGTAGCTGGTTTCCTGCTATACACCACATCCTTCAGGTACCCACAGATAAAAGTCGAGTGGAGTTGAATCAGGTGAACATAGAGGATATTTAACACATCCTCTTCGCACTATCCAATGTTTTGGCAGCAACGAACTGAAGGTGAGAGAAGTCCAGAAGGTGAGAAGTTTGTCACACCAATGGAGGAAGGAGGATTTGCCATTGTGAGAAGTCCGGTGTCACAAGTTTACAGATTGAGTCGGTCCCATGGAGTCATAGAAGTACTTTGCTGAAGTGCCATGGCTGGTGAGAGAGGTTACCAACACCCAGCCAATTAGCATGGTGACAGTTGAAATCACCACATATGAGGAAGAGGGAGGTTGAGGTGAGTGGTTAAAAAGTATGGTCGATATTGTCTGTGAGAGAGATGTTGATGGAGTCATCACTTGTGAGGAGTACGCGTACAACACACAGACAAACAAGAGGTGGAGCGGAGGGGAGGTTTCATCCGAGGTACTCCTTGGGATACCGGAGGGTGCTGGCATGGGGGGAGCTGGGAGGGTCAGGACGGTTGGAAAGCTGTAAGAGTGCAGGATGGGGATAAGCGGGCAAGGAGTGGAATTGGGGGTGGGGGTAGCTAGCGAAGGATGCGGAATGTTGAGGGAATCAAAGAGAGAGAGAGATGAGGGCGTGACAAGAAGCAGCTGAGAGGAGGTGGGACAAGGTTGAAGCTGAGAGTGAGCAGGGAGAGGGTGAATCTGAGAGAGGGTGGGATGAGGGAGGGGAGCCTGAGCAGAGGCGGGTATGGTGGAGGGGGAGAATAGCTGGGGGGGGGGGTGGAGGAAAATGAGATGGGGGGCGGGTTAAGATAAGTTTTGAGGGTGGGGCAAGGGGAAAGCTTTGAGGTCGCAGGGTGAGGAGGAAGATTTTGAGGGGTGGGGGTGAGGGGTACGCTTGGAAAAATTGGGTGAGGTCCCCTACTTAACTAACCCCAACCCTAATTTTTTTCCCAGTTAACAAAGGACACATTTTCTCTTCTCATTAACCTGCAGAATCCAGGTATCCTGCTCACTCCTTTGTTCCTCTTTTCCCCACCATTAGGATTGTATTTATGTTTCAGTACAATGCCAACTTTTTCTTCAAGGTTGTAAAGTAGCAATCAACCATCATCCCATGCCATCTCCATCCCTACTATGATATTAAAATTTGCCTCTCCACTTACTCTCCCGCTTTGTTTTCCTTCTATATGAAGGCTTCCCTTAATATCCCCGTTTTGTTGTCCACTTCATAAATAATTCTTGTTTTGTATCCATTTTGTTTTTCCTATGTTCACTTGTTCATAACCTCCCCACTTGATCATTAGTACTAGCCGAAACCCCATCACAGACGGATTCCGTTCCATGAGCCCAATATGACAACCAGTGGCGGCTCTTGTAAGAGCCGGATCCCAGTCGATGTACTCCATGGCCTTACCTAATGAGCCTACAAAACGTCCTTGTACACGACATTTTTGGTGTACACTACTCCTTGTGAAGAAGTCCCCTGATTGTGCACGTGTCTACTTTGACGTACAAACACCGTGTCAAAACTTCTCAGGTTACAGTACCGAGAAAAAAGTTGACGCGACCGCTAGGAGAGCACAAAATTGGTCCTTCAGTATTAATATATAGATAATACACTTCTATGCCTCCAGGGCCTTGCTCTTACAGTATGCGAGACTGAAAGAAAAAGTTTAGCTGAAAAAATATTTGTCAAATTAATGGTTGTAAGAAAGGAAGTAAATGATAAGATATTGAAGCAATTGTATATATTTATAAATGGAAAGTAAACTTTCAAAAGGATGTTGAAAAAAATTGGACAGCAGCTTCATTAGTTATTGAGATTTTACATGCCGTTTCACAGGAGTGATTTGACTTCTTATTTGAATGGGGAAGAGATTTTTGGAAAAAATTTACAAAAGGAGAAATAATTAATTGAGGTTGAAAATATCAATCCGTTTGACAATCAATTTTTGAATTGGTGTTTTGATATTGTTCGTCTCTGCACCGTATGAACACCAGCCTTGGACGAATAGCAGGACGTCTTAACAGCCGAAATTTGGCGGGTTATGACGCACGTGCGATGGAAAGCAGCGAAAGCGGCTTACCTGAACAGAAGCACATGGGTTTATTCTCGAACTCACAACAAATAAACTAACACAAGGAATTAACAATAATGGTTGAATGGAAAATAAATCAAAGTGAAAATGAAAGGTGAGGTGAAACTAAATCCTAATTTAAGACATCTTCACTGAGTCACAAAAACAGGACAAGGGGTAAGATAAAATAAAGAAAATCCCCCCTTTATGCTGGCATTCAGCTTTGCATCCAGAAATGGCCTTTAGGAGCCTGGTGGTAGCCGAACTTGTCACCGTCGGGAAGCGCACAAGATGGCATGGAGTCGCTCTCCGTGGCACCACGTACATGAGGGAATTCGTGTGGGTGGTCCTCTTTCGCGCTCCACTCCGTCAGAAATGCCAGAAGCCCCACAAACCGCCGCCAAACCTCCTCCTCATGATGGAAATTGCCAACACCGCTCTCTCTCTCAGTACCAGGTTCACACACACAAAATGGCACCACCTTCCTCCTCAATCATACAACAAGAGACTGTCGCCAAGAGACGCGCTCCTCTTTCTGTTCCAACCGCCGTTTTTCACTAGAACCTTCTGTGCCTGACATTACCCTGACCAATCATGAACCTCGGGGGTGTGCCTGCCAGTTACGATTCCTTTGAGGTGGGGTTTAGTCTGCTCGGGAATGTTCGGGTTCTTTCGGCAGTTGTTGTTGTTATTGTTGTGAAAACGTTGTTGTTTTTTATGGCCGGCCTTGTAAATGTAAAAATGTAGGAAAAGGTCACAGGGGCAACCACATACTGGAGAAGAAACTAGCCTTTAGACCCTACCTAGTTAACACAAACACCACCCCTCGTGTGGTGACACATAAAACAATCTTCATCTCACAGTTTTCCCTACTTAAATTACATTGAGATGTCCATGCTATACTATACAATCCTATCTTCACTGGATTCCTCCATCTTCCCCACAAACGTAACAATATTGGCAATGATTAGTTTTAATTTTTCAATTTGAAGTGGATTCAAAATAGAAGCAGGACTCTTCCTCTTTCCAAGCAGGATGAAATGAAAATCTGTTTGTTGATACTTTGTCAAAATGAAGTGCTGAGTTTCATTTTTCACAATGTTGATGATGAAACACTAATCATCAAAAGTATTATGTTTATCTTTATTTACATTTATGTTTATCTTTTTTTAGTACACTTGCCCTTTCTCGTTTTCTATCCTCCCCTCCCCCATCACCCCCATATTATTCTTTCTATCCACCCCAACATCAATTGCTCATTTACTATATATTGACTGAAATTTTAAGACGTGTTTCTTTTTCTCAACTCCCTATCATTCGTCCAATGCCTCCACAGCAATGGTCGGGTAGTTCATTATATGGTTCCAGTCTCTTGCAATGGAAAAGCATTCGTCTGGACATCTCACTTGTTTCCTGGTAAATATAGGTACACTTTAATACATTATTTAATATTCCTCCTCACTCTTCCTGGTAAAGGAAAGGTGCACTTGAATACATTATTTAAACAATGAGTACACCTGATCCCTGTGGCTTCAAATGGGCTATGTACTGACGTGTTCAAATGTGAAGCCACCTCTCGCCACTTGATTGGGATCATAGAACACTATTTGTCATTTCTCGAGGTGGATTTGGAGTGTCTCAACCCAGACCGAAATTTTTTTTGCAAATCCCCGAGCTGCTTCGGGTGTTCACCCCGTTTGGCCTCATGAGCCAGGCACCAGGACTTACTCCGTTGCTCCCCACAAATTAGGTGGCGTTGGCCTCATCCCCTGCAGTGGCTGGCCTCGCAATGTGCCAGTGTGTCACTGGTCACAGTTTAAGGCGGGCTTGGACTTCGCTGGTCTACAACTCCTGATGGGATTACCAATTTAGTTTGCGTTTCCCACCCCTACTTGCTGCGGATGGCAGAGGGTGGAATTTTAAAAAATTCAAACCCGTTAGGAAGAGTGTTATACATCGAATAAGGGTCACAATCGAGCAATAATGGTGTCGGGGGCAATATCATTTGTCGCATTTGTTGAAGACCTGTTATTATCTCAAGATCCTTGCGGCCTAGCTCGCGAGGTTTTATGAGACATGTGTTGGTCCCCATGTGACTCAAACTGTAAACAGAATCACACTTAGTTCCTGACTTTGCAAGAAGTTGTGGACTTGGGGTGGCTGGTTCATGTTTCAGTGCTCACAGCCTCATCTCTGGACTTGTATTCCAATGCAAAGGTGTGTGCAAAGAAGATTGACCATGTGTCCGTTAATGGATGCTGGAGGATGCTCCAGAACTGTAGGGTCTTAACAGAGTGCTTAGTTCCTCAACACTGACCACAGGCTTGTTGTAGAAACTCTGAAGTTGTAGCTTAAATCCGAGAGAGAGAGAGAGATTGGTACCATCCTACCTGGCTAGATGTTGGCAAGCTCAAGGATGAGAGGGTTGCTGAAGAGTTGGCGAACAGGTTGAGGATGGGGATTGAGGGGATCTGGATGTTTCGGCGGATCCTGAAGAGTTGTGGATGCCTTCAAGACTACCTACCATCCTTGATGTTGCCGGTGGATGTCCTGGAATCGACTTTCATGTGAAGATTGAACTTTGTGTCCCAAGGACACTGGACACCATTGACCAGAGTCTACAGGCCAGGCTTAATGGCAGAGCTGAGCTGTTTCAAGGGGTTGAGGCATAAAACTGTAAGTGCACGTGAAGACACATAAGGAGGTCTATGTGCGGGAATCGTGAAGGGTCAGCAACACATGTGGTCAAGTGATTTCTCCTCTTGCTTACAAAGGAATTTGTGCATTGCATTCCTCCAAAGCTCGTCCCTTGGTGTACTGCAGTTGGAGCAGAGGGTGGTGGGCTCTTGACAGAAGAGTCTGAAGTGAAAGCCCCTTTGGGCGGTTACTTTGAGCGCTGTACCAGGCTGACCCACCAGCTGTTGAGTTGGATGTCAGGGATGTAACTATCCCTATTGCTGAGCCTCCAATCAACTGTGAAGGGAGGAGCTTAGCAATGAAGATCTTCTGGCTCTTGATCTTCTGAAGATCAATGAAGAGGAGGAGTGCATCAGAGAGGAATCAGAATCAAGTCCTGAGAATTGTGCCTGTTTAAAACCCTCATGACAAAGGTCATGGCTAAAGGTTTCAAATTGGTTGATGAAGCCATGGCCATCTTTGATGAACCACGATCCTGACTGCATGAGAAGTTCCAGGGTGTGGAGGGAGATAGAGAATGTCCCGAAATGTTACAAGAAGGTCTACGAACAGAAAATGAAGCCACTCATCTTCTCCATTATGAAATTCTTTTAAAAAAAAAAAAAAACTCCCAAGTGAATTCGGCCTCCATTTCATCTTCTGAGCCTTCAACCTCAACGGACAGCTGCCACACCTGAATAATCCTGCCATAAGCAATATGACTGTATCCAACCCCAAGAATGGTTGCCACTTATTGAAAAGTAATTCATTCTCATGTTTTTATTTTATATATGTTTTATTTTATCATTTTACTGCTTTTTGATGTTTTTTATGTAGGTCTTCAACCTTAAAATGTTGAAATCTTTCCCATTTGGAACATAACCCCCATTTTCACATGTTAAATATGAAACATTTGGTTGTGTCTTTCTTGATTAGCTTAACCCCAGATATTTTTTAAAAAAATATAATATAAATATATATATATATATTCCCCTATAACACGTTTTTGGATGTCACGGCGTTTCGTGAGAACCCATCCCCCGCATTATACGAGGGTGACCTGTATGTAATGTTTTGTGTGGAGATGCGGCACAACTTGAGTCGCTAATTGTTACACTAATTGCTAACACTGTATAAAATCACTGCTGCCTAATTGGTAAATGAAGAAAACAATACACTGCTTTGGAGATAATGTTGTGAATGAGATAACCTCATTTAAGATGTTCAATTTTTATTTGTCTTGTTTCCTTATTTTTCATTTTTCCTGTCCCAGGAGATGTGGTGGGTCTTGGTTGGCAATTAATTCAATTCCCGGAGCTGGTCCACCTCGAGGAAGAGTATTCTTTTGTTTGAATGGTCAACGAATGAAGGCCGAGCTGGAGGAGTTATTGCTGGAATGTGGCCTGTTATTCACGTGCAAAAAACCCGTACGACTTTTATTTTCATGCATTCTTTAAGTTTAACAAAAATAAACAAGAGAAAGAGGCATTCAGAGATTGCCGACCCTCGCCAGGACTTGCTTGCGTTTGTAGTGCATTTTGTGTGTGTATTTTGCGTGGCATTTATGTACTGGTATGTTTACGTAATTAATAAGAGGACCTAATTAGAAATGCCACTTTATAACTGCTGGCAGTGATGACCGGGCTACCAAGATGTCCTTGCAACGTTGATGCAACCCTGCTTTTATCGGCACTTGACCCTGACCCATGACATGATATTATTATTATTATTATTATTATTATTATTATTTATTTATGCATTGAATTCAGGAATTGGATTACAATAAATTCAAGTCAAATCAACTGGAAGCACCAAGTAGGTACAGTCCTGCATTGGAGTAATGAGAAGGAACCAAAACAAGCAAAAAGCAAAGATGAAGTCATCAGGAGGAACCTGGATAGGATTCACATTTCAGCTAATACTCCACCACCTCAAACCCATCCAAGCACAGTCAAGTGAGTCTAGTTCAAAAAATAAAAAAGAACTCTGGCTGCCAGACCCACATGTCGATCACGTTGAAATTCTAAACATGTACTCCCCATCACTACATTTTTTCACGTCGATGAAGTTTCACGTCGATTGTTTAATTGGTTCCAGACAAAACATAATATTTTTCTTAAAATCCAATATGGCTGCCACACCACGTGACCTATGATGTCATAATTATTATTAAAACATTCTACATGAGTAATCGCACCAATGGTGAAAATTTCGTCTCAATCAAGCAGCGGTGAGAAAAATACGAAAAGTTCTGTGCAGACAGACAGACAGACAGACAGACAAACAAATGGACCCAAATGCAATACCCTCTCCTTCGGCGGAGGGTAATAACACATGAGAGATCTCATCTTCTGTGTGAAAATGAAATGCTCCATATTATATTAGTCGTGTGTTGATACACAGTACACCGTGATCATGACATGCGATTATAGCACGTGTTTTTTGCAATTTATACCCAGTGTCTCCTATGTTTCTATAATTTATTGAGAAACAGCATAAAGCAACATGAACTGGAGTCAGACATGGAGCAATTATCGATGTAAACAGAGGTAGTTAAGAAATTACAAGGCATTTCAAAATAGAGTATGAAAAGGACGTGACCAAGAAATTAAACACTCGCAGGATACCCGTCTTCAACGGATTGGAGATTGTAGGCTCTGTTACTCACTGATTGAATCAGGCTTATGTCATGCGAAACTCTGGGTATACTACATTCCTGGTTCGGTCCATCATATGCATATATGAACAAACTCGTTCCATTCCCAACTCTGGAGCATCCGACATAAAGCTGGCCACATGAAACACATGGTTGGGCTCGATGAGTCTGTTTTGGTGCAGTGTTTGTCCTTGTGCCTTGTTCATTGACGTGGTGAATGCAGAGATACCGGGGAATTGGAGCCACTTGAATTTCAATGGGCAGTCGCTGGGAATGAATGGTATACGGGGAATCAACACATTCTCTCCTTGAGAAACTCTCCAATGGAGGAGCTAGCTTCCATGAGATTTTTTCATTTGCTGCCGCATGACCAACGATTCCATTGCACAATTTTGGGGAATGCAGATTGGAAGAAACATGACTGGTGTCCCAACTTTCAATTTACCCTCACGTGGTGGCATGCCCGCAGGATGTAGCGAGTTCAGAAACTCGTCAGGGTTGTGTAAATTTGATCTTTGTTGTCACTCAGGTCATGAGTCATTTCACAACCGGTTGTGTTCGGAAATATCATGAGTAATTGTAATTTTAGTTTTAACAATGATTCCAAATTTAACAAGTTTATTATCTTCACTTGTTCTTCTGTGTTTTGCAGAACACCAAGGTTCGAGCAAATTTTGGTCACGACGGTTCCTCTACGCTCCTGTCGCTGTCTCAGATCAGAGGCTGTGATTAGCCAGTGAAGCAACAGAGGAAGATCACGCAAAACTTCTTAGCACTTCCATTTGCTGCCTCATTGGATATCGATGAAGGCAGCGGCGTACCTGGGGGATCTGGAAGTGGCGTTTCTCCAAGAACTGCCTTGCAGAATTAAAACATCTTCTGTGATTTTAACACGTGAGAGATTTGCTTTTTTCATGACTCTTTTCTCTCTTATATCAATGTAAAATTGCCTTTGTTATGCTTTTTATCTTGTCCACGCCTTTAATGTTGTATGTATCTGTCAATTACCAAGGTTGTTTTGAACTTACGTGAAAATATTGTCACGTCAGATGGTCGCTAACAGGACCATCTCGAAACCGATGGGTTGATAAAGGCCTCCACAAATACCGAAACGAATAGAATTCACTGCGTTGTTTTTTACAATTCGTAATCCTCCAAGGATTGTGAAGCAGTTAAACTGAAACTAGTGTTGTTCGTGCGTGGGAATGCAAAAGGCGAGAAGACGTTTCTTTACAAATAATGATTTATTTATAAAACAGTATGGAGTAAAAGGTAAGGACAGCCACAATCGATAAATACGGAACAGATTTGGGGGTCAACAGACACAGAAAAATGAGAAGGAACATGCAAACTTATGCACAATGAAAGAAAATAAACTCAAACCCAGCCAGTAGCCACGGACATGAAACGACTCAGACCAGACATTGGGCCGTAGCAGGTGATGACTTTAGGCAGGCACGAGCTGATCTCTGCTGCACCACAACCGTGGTCGTGGAAGCGTACAGGCTGGTGATGGTGACAGCATGGTGAAGTGTGGCTCCAGAAGCGGTGGTGAAGAGACCAGAAGACAAGGGATGTGGCCAATCAGAGAGAGGTATGTCTTCTCCTCTATCATCAAATGTAATCTTTATCTAACTGCTGCACACATGTGCAGACATGGTCTTCACCACCTCCGGGACCACTTTTATTGGCGGCGGGCCCGTCATTGGCTGTCTGAAGGCGATTCCATCTTCTGGGGCTTTCTCTGACCTGTGGGGCAGCCCCCTGCAAAAGTGTTCCACCTTCTTCCAGGGCTTCACAGCTCACTTCACCACCATGGCTTGCAGTCTGCTGGCCAAATAATTCATGATGGTGCTGTTCAAAGCGCCATGCTTTATAAGCCCTCATCCTGACCTCGCCTGAACAGAAAGGTTGGGACACAATAAAACCTTAATCTCTACTGTTCTCAGATTATGATCACCACCTTCCCACTGCACATATTACACGATGACTTACCCCTGACAGATACACCTAATACTTGAGTAAATCTAACCTACTCGAACACATGGTCCATACTATTCTTAACACGATCCATCGATGAACGTGCCTCCCCCCTCCCCCTTTTCCATGTAACAATATTTATTACAGATACTGCAGTAATTGCATTGAACAACAGTCCATGAAAACTAGAAGGGCACTCGTTAGAGTGCATACCTCCGCTACGTAATGCCTGATTCATGAGACATATCGGGCCAATACATGTTTGAAATATCATGCTACACAGTACTACATAGTTTTTTGCCATATCTCTCAATGGTGAAAGAATCACTTTTGAAAATTTTAATAAATTCTCGTATCCAGATCCAGATCCGGATTTGGATCTTCACCAAAATTTAATCAATTCGTCCTTTGCTACACACCCAATCTGTCCACCAAGTTTCGTCCGAATCCGTCCACAACTTTTTGAGATATCCTGTCCAAACAAACAAACAGACACAGTGCGATACATCGTTTGTGGCAACTCTCTCTCCAATGGTGAAGATTCACTTAAAAAATTCTCGTAGTCGGATCCGGATCCGAATCTTCACCAAAATCTAATCAGTGTGTCCTTGTCACACACTAAACCTGTCCACAAAATTTCATCCGGATCTGTCCACAACTTTTTGAGATATCCTGTGCACAAACAAACAAACAGACAGACAAACAGACACAAAGGGTGAAAACATAACTTCCTTCACCTTCGGCGGTGGAGGTAATTATCTTGATATTTACCCTCTTGCAAGGAAAGGGTATTGCATTTGGGTCCATTTCTTGTCTGTCTGTCTGTCTGTCCATTTGTTTGTCTGCACAGAACTTTAGTGTTTTTTTCTCCTGCACCGCTTGCCGGATTGAGACGAGAATTTTCACCAGAGGAGCGAATAACTCATGTAGAATGTTTATTGACAATTATGACATCATAGGTCACGTGGTGTGGCACCATGTTGGAAAATGGAAAAACCTTGGACCTCTGTATCTCTGAAACCTGACCAAAGGAAAAAAATGAAACTTGGCGCATGGCAAGTACTCGTCATGGGAATAAGTGTCATTTTTTTTATTATTATGTCATAGGTGCCTTCTTTATGACATTCATAATTGTTCGCTGATTTGTCAGCGTTATGTCTGGTTTGCCAGTGGCAACCTGTATGTAAAGATCTGTAAGGTTTGAGCGAATGCCCGGATATTTGAGGTCCACACTGTTAATGAAGAGGGAGCGGAGGAGCTTTGGGTGCAGGGGGATGGGGGGGAGGGGAGGGTATGACAAGGGAGGAGGGGGAGGGTAAGGAGGGTTGTTGAAAGAGTGTGGGGGGATTGCAGAAGAGCAGGGGAAGGGGCTGGATGAGGAGGAGAAAAGGCTTTGTGGTGCTGGGGAAGGGGCAGGAGGCAGTTGAGGATTTGAGGAGTGGAGTGATGAGATGGAGTGAGAGAGCAGGGGAAGGAGGTAGCTTCGTGGATTGGAGGTGGAGGGAGGAGGGGGTGAATGGTGGGAGAAGGGAGAGTTGAGGAGAAAGGTGAGGGGAAGCTTGGGGAGAAGAGTGTGATGGTTGCTCTTGAGAGGCGTCTGAGTTGCACTAAAGTTGAAAAAAAAAAGAATGGTTGATGGAAAGTGAACATTCCTAGCAACTGCGGGTTTAAAAAAAAAAAAATTTTAGGTCAGGATGCGATTAAAGACTTTCTTGATGGATGCAATAAAAGCGAATTTAGAGAACGGAGAGAAAGAAACGCTGTCACAGTTGGATTTTTTTTAAGGCAAGTTATGAAGGAGAGGTCGAATTGAAGCAGTCTAGAAATAGAAGAAGAGTAGTGCATTATGATACAGTAATGGAGGACCACACGTGTGAAATAGGAAGATGAAGCATTAGAAAAGATCGTTTTTCTCCTCTTCTCTTCTCTCTCTCTTCTTCGTCCCTTCTTTCTCCTGCTTTTCTTCTTCTTCTGTTCTTCTACCTCTTATCTTCTTCTTCTTCTTACTCTTTTCTTCTTCTTCATATATTATTATTTATTAATATTATTATTATTGTTTGAGAGTTTTCATCAGATTCGGTAATGGAAAGTTTGTCGGAAAAATCGTGAGGTGAATGGTGAATTTGGATCGGTAAACGCAGGGGTGTAACAGATCACGTGGTTACGGTTGGAAGCACGTGGTACGGGAGGTGTATAGTAAAAGTGTATTTATTTATTTATATAAGGATTTGCGTAACATTCGGAAAAGGGAAGGTTGAAGTAAAATGCGTGGAGGTGTGGGTGAGTTTGGAACTGTTAAAATGCAGAATGAAGCGCTGGGTCGATGAAAAATATCAGGAAGAGGTGGAGGGGAGACACGTGATTACAGGTGGTGTATAGATAAAAGGATACAAGAAACATTATTATTTTTTGATGTATCTTGAAAGAATCGGTAAGATTCACGAATG
>CM068955.1:12885222-12900019 GCA_035128595.1 Eptatretus atami
AGAAGAGATGGAGCAGGTCCACACAGGAGCGGACCGTGCCCGAGAAGGAGGAAAGGAAAGAAGAACAACAATATTGCGCCTCCGGTCTGCTCGAGCTGTAGTCTGGTTCTCTGTATGCTCGAGCTCGTAGTCTGGTCTCTGTATGCTCCTCGAGTCTGTCTTGGTAGTTGAGCGCTGCTGTTCGCCGAACGCCATCTCTCGACGTTGGTCTGGTCTGCTAGACGCTGTCTGGCCTGCATCTCGTCGCTGGCACTGGTCTGGCGTCTGGCTGCCCTGGTTCGCTTTTGGCGACCGGAGCCTCCGGGAAGGGGTGGACGTCCAGCCGTGCGCTCGTGCGGCCAGGTAGCCAGCCATCCTGACGTTCAGCCGAACTATCCTCCATGGCTGGAGAGCCGAATAAAGACCATTTGGGTCCGTTTCTCTTGGTGTGCATCTGTGTGTGGGCCCGTCTAATAAGTAGCAACTGGTTAAGTGCTTTTGCTGTACATTATTTGCATCCTTCATAGTCGGTTTAACTCTGCCCTTTATGTGTCCCTTCCCCCTATTGTAAAATACATCCCCTTTGTTGAATGTTTCAGCTCATCCTCGTCCTTTCCTTCATTGGTTTAGGCACGGTGCGTGTTGGGTGATTAAAAAGGCCGTTGCTGCTATAGATGTACATTTGGTCCAGCGGGCTCTGGTAACTCCGCTCGGTTTACGCCGGATCGGAGCCGTTCCATGCGACTCGGATCGGACAGAGTCGCCGAGGGTGTGCTTTCCCCAGTAGATGGACGGCGTGAGTACTTAGGTAAATTGCAGTTAGACAAGTGGACCCTACCTCAGCCGCCAAAATATTGGCGACCATGGTCCTGTACGGGACCGTACCTTTTCGGAGTTCTCTGAGGAGCATGATCTAGATTCCGGGTGTTCGGTGGAGTCGACTCTGCTGCTCAAACGAGCGGTCGTGCTCGTCGCCGATACCCGGCCCACAACAATATCAACAGTCCGTTTTACAATCGGTGGGACATACATGGCAGCCCATTGTGGGCACAGGGGGGGACCCACGGAGGCAACATCCCCTTCCATCGGGATCCAAAACTATCTTTGCACACATAGGGATGCCCATGGTAACACAAAGGTGGTACAGGCACTTTTTAGCAACACTAGGAAGTGGAGAAGGAAGACAGGATCACAGTTTCTGTCGATGCAAGTGATGTTATACATAACTGCAGAAAGAAGGAAACATGGATTGCAGGGAGAAAGCGTTAGTGGTATCAAAATGGAGTCCCAAACTTCGAGAGGTATGCAGACCTCCTGGATGAGCTGGGAGGCAGTTCTTAAAGAGCGCATTCCAACGGTAGTCACAATGTGTCTGACTGAGTGTCATGTTTCGTTCTTGTTCCGCAGATCTCGTATGCCAGAAGCTTATGAGGCATTGTACGTAAGCACATGATCGAGGTATGTTTCGGAAAAAGCGCGTTGTAGAAGATAGGCTCGTCGAGAAAGTTGTTGATGTTCTCGTGAGCCATATCCGGTGCACTACAAGAAGGCTGCCAGGCTTGCAACAGTTCTTGGTAAAACAAAGGCAATGGAGAGATGTCCACATGTTGCAAGTACATGAGAAAAAGTTCCTCATTGAAGTCGAGCATGCCAGCCATTTTCAGCAAATGGTTTAGGCAGTGGGGCGCCATAGGCTATTAGCATGGAGTGTCGGGACGGCACCAAAGGGCACGTAAAATTAGGATTGCGAAATTCTCGGTAAAAATCCTAGGTCGTGCTATGGTCGCATGGTCCTAGCCGGAAGATCTCAAAGAATATAGTGTACAACCATTGGTCAAATGAACCATCGCATCAACTTGTTATGTTGAGATGACATTCTTCTAATTGGATTTCTGACATTCTTCGCTGTGTGTCGAGTGTACGTTTGGTGTACCCATATGTGAACCGATTTGACTCAGTTTTGTGGGTACATCTCTAAATGATCTGCATATTCGCGATTTCGCTGTCCTAATCTGAAAAATGTTATCACTGTATGTTCCTGTTTGTCAAACATTAGCTTCTATGTTTAATGTGAAGTCACATGTTCTGATGATTTTTCTGACCACGGATTCGCTGTAGTAGCTCAAATTTAAATGTTGTCTTCCAGTTTATTAGACTCGTTTATTCTTTTATTGTAAAATCTCAATAGTTATAACTACTAGGGGCGGCCCCACGCGCACCGTTACGCCTGGCGCCATGGAGTGATGCAAAAAAAGAACGATGAACAGTGGCGACTCGAAAGGCCATGAGTCGTTTGAGATGTCATGCATTTCCGGTTCGTTTGGAGTGGGACAGGTTCTTCAGGGTTCTCTGCCGATTTCTAAAGTTAGTTTCCGTGTTACTGTCCGTTTTACTGTTTATTTCTCACCTACATGTTACTGGCATGTTCTAGTTCGGTTTTTGTTTCAAAATCGTGCTCTTTTGTGAGTTTTTGTCGACCTTGTCTACCGGGTTCCTTGAGGCCTACCATCCTTCCCCTCGGTGTACGGTCGTTTTTATTTGTTTCTTCTCTCCTATTACCTTCATTCCTATTTTCCCCACTTTCCCAACGTCTCCCACCCTCCCAACAAAACACTCAGTTTCTTGTCTTAAATTCAAAACAAAAAAATATCCTTTATCCCTGCATACCCACGAGTCCTGATCCTTCTTCTTCCTTCTTCTTCCTCTTCTTCTTCTTCTTCTTCTGCCGGCACACCATCTTTCTTCTACTTGAGCTGACCACTCTCGCCATTACCTTCAGGTTTTCTTCCTACAACCTTCCATTCGTAATCTTACCGATTCTTCAAGATACATCAAAAAATAATAATGTTTCTTGTATCTTTTTATCTATACACCACCTGTAATCACGTGTCTCCCCTCCACCTCTTCCTGATATTTTTCATCGACCCGCAGCTTCATTCTGCATTTACAGTTCCAAACTCACCACACACCTCACGATTTTACTTCAACCTTCCCTTTTCCGAATGTTACGCAATCCTTATATAAATAAATAAATACACTTTTAACTATACACCTCCCGTAACACGTGCTTCCAACCGTAACCACGTGATCTGTTACACCCCTGCGTTTACCGATCCAAATTCACCATTCACCTCACGATTTTTCCGACAAACTTTCCATTACCGAATCTGATGAAACTCTCAAACAATAATAATAATATTAATAATAATAATAATATGAAGAAGAAGAAAGAGTAGAAGAAGAAGAAGAGTAAGATAGAAGAAAGGACGAGAGGATAAGAAGCAGAGAAGAAGGAGAGAAGAGGAAGAAGGACGAAGAAGAAGAGGAAGAAGAAGAGGAAGAGGGGAAGAAGAGAAACGATCTTTTCTAATGCTTCATCTTCCTATTTCACACTGTGTGGTCCTCATTACTGTATCATAATGCACTATCTTCTTCTATTTCTAGACTGCTCTCAATTCGACCTCTCCTTCATAACTTGCCTTAAAAAATATCCAACTGTGACAGCGTTTCTTTCTCTCCGTTCTCTAAATTCGCTTTTATTGCATCCATCAAGAAAGTCTTTAATCGCATCCCTGACCTAAATTTTTTTTTTTAACCCCAGTTTGTAGGAATGTTCACTTTCCATCAACCATTCTTTTTTTTTTCAACTTTAGTGCCAACTCAGCCCTCTCAAGAGCAACCATCACACTCTTCTCCCGCCAAGCTTCCCCTCACCTTTCTCCCTCAACTCTCCTTCTCCACCATTCACCCCCTCACTCACCTTCTCAAGTGCCCCCTCACAGTCACATCCACGAAGCTACCTCCTTCCCCTGCTCTCTCAACTCCATCTCATCACTCCACTCCTCAAATCCTCAACTGTCTCCTGCCCCTCTCCCCCAGCACCACAAAGCCTTTTCTCCTCCTCATCCAGCCCCTTCCCTCTGCTCTTCTGCAATCCCCCACACTCTTTCAACAACCCTCCTTACCCTCCCCCTCCTCCTTGTCATACCCTCCCCCCTCCCCATCCCCCTGCACCCAAAGCATCCTCCCTCCCTCTTCATTAACAGTGTGGACCTCAAATATCCAGGGCATTCGCTCAAACCTTACAGATCTTTACATACAGGTTGCCACTGGCCAAACCAGACATAACGCTGACAAATCAGCGAACAATTATGATGTCATAAAGAAGGCACCTATGACATAATAATAAAAAAATGACACTTATTCCCCATGACGAGTACTTGCCATGCGCCAAGTTTCAATTTTTTCCTTGGTCAGGTTTCAGAGATACAGAGGTCCGAAGGTTTTCCATTTTCCAACATGGTTGCCACACCACGTGACCTATGATGTCATAATTGTCAATAAAACATTCTACATGAGTATTCGCTCCTCTGGTGAAAATCTCGTCTCAATCCGGCAAGCGGTTGCAGAGAAAAAAACACTAAAGTTCTGTGCAGACAAACAAATGGACAGACAGACAGACAGACAAAGAAATGGACCCAAATGCAATACCCTTTCCTTCGAAGAGGGTAAATATCAAGATAATTACCTCCACCGCCGAAGGTGAAGGAAGTTATGTTTTCACCCCTTTGTGTCTGTTTGTCAGTCTGTTTGTTTGTTTGTGCACAGGATATCTCAAAAAGTTGTGGACAGATCCGGATGAAATTTTGTGGACAGGTTCAGTGTGTGACAAGGACACACTGATTAGATTTTGGTGAAGATTCGGATCCGGATCCGACTACGAGAATTTTTTAAGTGAATCTTCACCATTGAGAGAGAGAGTTGCCACAAACGATGTATCGCACGATATCTCAAAAAGTTGTGGACGGATTCGGACGAAACTTGGTGGACAGATTGGGTGTGTAGCAAGGACGAATTGATTAAATTTTGGTGAAGATCCAAATCCGGATCTGGATCTGGATACGAGAATTATTAAATTTTCAAAGTGATTCTTCACCATTGAGAGATATGGCCAAAAACTATGTAGTACTGTGTAGCATGATATTTCAAACATGTATTGGGCCCGATATGTTCTCATGAATCAGGCATTACGTAGCGGAGGTATGCACTCTACCGAGTGCCCTTCTAGTTTTCCATGCGACTGTTGTTCAATGCAATTACTGCAGTATCTGTAATAAATATTGTTACATGGAAAAGGGGGAGGGGGGAGGCACGTTCATCGATGGATCGTGTTAAGAATAGTATGGACCATGTGTTCGAGTAGGTTAGATTTACTCAAGTATTAGGTGTATCTGTCAGGGGTAAGTCATGTGTAATATGTGCAGTGGGAAGGTGGTGATCATAATCTGAGAACAGTAGAGATTAAGGTTTTATTGTGTCCAACCTTCTGTTCAGGCGAGGTCAGGATGAGGGCTTATAAAGCAATGGCGCTTTGAACAGCACCATCATGAATTATTTGGCCAGCAGACTGCAAGCCATGGTGGTGAAGTGAGCTGTGAAGCCCTGGAAGAAGGTGGAACACTTTTGCCAGGGGCTGCCCCACAGGTCAGAGAAAGCCCCAGAAGATGGAATCGCCTTCAGACAGCCAATGACGGGCCCGCCGCCAATAAAAGTGGTCCCGGAGGTGGTGAAGACCATGTCTGCACATGTGTGCAGCAGTTAGATAAAGATTACATTTGATGATAGAGGAGAAGACATACCTCTCTCTGATTGGCCACATCCCTTGTCTTCTGGTCTCTTCACCACCGCTTCTGGAGCCACACTTCACCATGCTGTCACCATCACCAGCCTGTACGACTTCCTCGACCACGGGTCGTGGTGCAGCAGAGATCAGCTTGTGCCTGCCTAAAGTCATCACCTGCTACCCCAATGTCTGGTCTGAGTCCGTTTCATGTCCGTGGCTACTGGCTGGGTTTGAGTATTATTTTCTTTCATTGTGCATAAGTTTGCATGTTCCTTCTCATTTTCTGTGTCTGTTGACCCCCAAATCTGTTCCGTATTTATCGATTGTGCTGTCCTTCCTTTTACTCCATACTGTTTTTATAATAAATCATTATTTGTAAAGAAACGTCTTCTCGCCTTTTGCATTCCCACGCACGAACAACCACTAGTTTCAGTTTACCTGCTTCACAATCCTTGGAGGATTACGAATTGGTAAAAACAACGCAGTGAATTCTATTCGTTTCGGTATTTGTGGAGGCCTTTATCAACCCATCGGTTCAGATGGTCCCTGTTAGCGGACCATCTGACGTGACAATATTTTCACGTTAAGTTCAAAACAACCTTGGTAATTTGACAGATACATACAACATTAAAGGCGTGGACAAGATAAAAAGCATAACAAAGGCAATTTTACATTGATATAAGAGAGAAAAGAGTCATGAAACAAGCAAATCTCTCACGTGTTAAAATCACAGAAGATGTTTTAATTCTGCAAGGCAGTTCTTGAGAAACGCCACTTCCAGATCCCCCAGGTACGCCAGCTCCTTCATCGATATCCAATGAGGCAGCAAATGGAAGTGCTAAGAAGTTTTGCGTGATCTCCTCTGTTGCTTCACTGGCTAAATCAGCTGCTGATCTGAGACAGCGACCAGGAGCGTAGAGGAACCGTCGTGAACCAAAATTTGCTCGAACCTTGGTGTTCTGCAAAACACAGAACGAACAGTGAAGATAATAAACTTGTTAATTTGGAATCATTGTTAAAACTTAAAATTACAGATTACTCAATGATATTTCCGAAACACAACCGGTTGTGAAATGACTCATGACCATGAGTGACAACAAGGATCAAATTTTACACAACCCTGACGAGTTTCTGAACTCGCTACATCCTGCGGGCATGCCACCTCGTGAGGGTAAATTGAAAGTTGGGACACCAGTCATGTTTCTTCGCAATCTGCATTCCCCAAAATTGTGCAATGGAACTCAGTTGGTCATGCGGCAGCAAATGAAAAATCTCATGGAAGCTACGCTCCTCATTGGAGAGTTCTCAGGAGAGAATGTGTTGATTCCCCGTATACCATTCATTCCCAGCGACTGCCCATTGAAATTCAAGTGGCTCCAATTCCCGGTATCTCTCCCATTCACCACGTCAATGAACAAGGCACAAGGACAAACACTGCACCAAACAGGACTCTATCGAGCCCAACCATGTGTTTCATGTGGCCAGCTTTATGTCGGATGCTCCAGAGTTGGGAATGGAACGAGTTTGTTCATATATGCATATGATGGACGAACCAGGAATGTAGTATACCCAGAAGTTCTCGCATGACATAAGCCTGATTCAATCAGTGAGTAACAAAGCCTACAATCTCCAATCCGTTGAAGACGGGTATCCTGCGAGTGTTTAATATTCTTGGTCACGTCCTTTTCATACTCTATTTTGAAATGCCTTGTAATTTTCTTAACTACCCTCTGTTTACATCGATATTGCTCCATGTCTGACTCCAGTCATGTTGCTTTATGCTGTTTTCTCAATAATTATAGAAACATAGGAGACACTGGGTATAAATTGCAAAAAACACGTGCTATAATCGCATGTCATGATCACGGTGTACTGTGTATCAACACACGACTATATAATATGGAGAATTTCATTTTCACACAGAAGATGAGATTCTCTCATGTGTTATTACCCTCGCCGAAGGAGAGGGTATTGCATTTGGGTCCATTTGTTTGTCTGTCTGTCTGTCTGTCTGTCTGCACAGAACTTTCGTATTTTTCTCTGCCACCGCTGCTTAGATTGAGACGAAATTTTCACCATTGGTGCGATTACTCATGTAGAATGTTTTAATAATAATTATGACATCATAGGTCACGTGGTGTGGCAGCCATATTGGATTTAAGAAAAATATTAATGTTTTGTCTGGAACCAATTAAACAATCGACGTGAAACTTCATCGACGTGAAAAAATAGTAGTGATGGGGAGTACATGTTTAGAATTTCAACTTGATCGGACATGTGGTCTGGCAGCCAGAGTTCTTTTTTATTTTTTGAACTAGACTCACTTGACTGTGCTTGGATGGGTTTGAGGGTGGTGGAGTATTAGCTGAAATGTGAATCCTATCCAGGTTCCTCCTGATGACTTCATCTTTGCTTTTTGCTTGTTTTGGTTCCTTCTCATTACTCCAATGCAGGACTGTACCTACTTGGTCTTCCAGTTGATTTGACTTGAATTTATTGTAATCCAATTCTGAATTCAATTGCATAATAATAATAATAATAATGATGATAATAATAATAATAATAATAATACATGTCATGGGTCAGGGTCAAGTGGCCGATAAAAGCAGGGTTGCATCAACGCAGGACATCTTGGTACCCGGTCATCACTGCCAGCAGTTATAAAGTGGCATTTCTAATTAGGTCTCTTATTAATTACGTAACATACCAGTACATAAATGCCACGCAAAATACACCACACAAAATGCACTACACAAAGCAAGCAAGTCCTGGCGAGGGTCGGCAATCTCTGAATGCTCTTTCTCTTGTTTATTTTTGTTAAACTTAAAGAATGCATGAAAATAAAAGTCGTACGGGTTTTTGCACGTGAATAACAGGCCACATTCCAGCAATAACTCCGTCCAGCTCGGCCTTCATTCGTTGACCATTCAAACAAAAGAATACTCTTCCTCGAGGTGGACCAGCTCCGGGAATTGAATTCAATTGCCAACCAAGACCCACCACATCTCCTGGGACAGGAAGAAATGAAAAATAAGGAAACAAAGACAAATAAAAATTGAACATCTTAAATGAGGTTATCTCATTCACAAACATTATCTCCAAAGCAGTGTATTGTTTTCTTCATTAACCAATTAGGCAGCAGTGATTTTATACAGTGTTAGCAATTAGTGTACAAATTAGCGACTCAAAGTTGTGCCATCTCCACACAAAACATTACATACAGGTCACCCTCGTATAATGCGGGGGATCGTTCTCACGAAACGCCGTGACATCCAAAACGTGTTATAGGGGCATATATTTATTATTAATATATATATATATATATATATATATTTTTTTTTTTAATCAAAATATCTGGGGTTAAGCTAATCAAGAAAGACACAACAATGTTTCATATTTAACATGTGAAAATGGGGTTATGTTCCAAATGGGAAGATTTCAACATTTTAAGGTTGAAGACCTACATAAAAACATCAAAAAAGCAGTAAACAATGCATAAATAAAACATATAACAAATAAAAACATGAGAATGAATTCCTTTTCAATAAGTGCAACCATTCTTGGGGTTGGATACAGTCCATATTGCTTATGGCAGGATTATTCAGTGTTGGCAGGCTGTCCGGTTGAGGTTGAAGGCTCAGAAGATGAAATGGAGGCCGATTCACTTGGGAGTTTTTTTTTTTTTTTAAAGAATTTCATAATGGAGAGATGAGTGGCTTCATTTTCTGTTCGGACCTTCTTGTAACATTTCAGGCATTCTCTATCTCCCTCCACACCCTGGAACTTCTCATGCAGTCAGGATCGTGTTCATCAAAGATGGCCATGGCTTCATCAACCAATTTGAAACCTTTAGCCATGACCTTTGTCATGAGGGTTTTAAACAGGCACAAATTCCTCAGGACTTGATTCTGATTCCTCTCTGATGCACTCCTCCTCTTCATTGATCTTCAGAAGATCAAGAGCCAGAAGATCTTCATTGCTAAGCTCCTCCCTTCACAGTTGATTGGAGGCTCAGCAATAGGGATAGTTACATCCCTGACATCCAACTCAACAGCTGGTGGGTCAGCCTGGTACAGCTGCTCAAAGTAACCGGCCCAAGGGGCTTTCACTTCAGACTCTTCTGTCAAGAGCCCACCACCCTCAGCTCCAACTGCAGTACACCAAGGGACGAGCTTGGAGGAATGCAATGCACAAATTCCTTTGTAAGCAAGAGGAGAATCACTTGACCACATGTGTTGCTCGACCCCTTCACAGATTCCTCGCACATAGACCTCCTTATGTGTCTTCAGTGCACTTACAGTTTTATGCCTCAACCCCTTGAACAGCTCAGCTCTGCCATTAAGCCTGGCCCTGTAGACTCTGGTCAATGGTGTCCAGTGTCCCTTGGGACACAAAGTTCATCTTCACATGAAAGTCGATTCCAGGACATCCACCGGCAACATCAAGGATGGTAGGTAGTCTTGAAGGCACTCCACAACTCTTCAGGATCCGCCGAAACATCCAGATCCCCTCATATCCCCACTCAACCTGTTCGCCAACTCTTCAGCAACCCTCTCATCCTTGAGCTTGCCAACATCTAGCCAAGGCTAGGATGGTACCACTCTCTCTCTCTCCTGGATTTAAGCTACAACTTCAGAGTTTCTACAACAAGCCTGTGGTCAGTGTTGAGGAACTAAGCACTCTGTTAGACCCTACAGTTCTGGAGCATCCTCCAGCATCCATTAACGGACACATGGTCAATCTTCTTTGCCACACCTTTGCATTGGAATACCAAGTCCAGAGATGAGGCTGTGAGCACTGAAACCATGAACCAGCCACCCCAAGTCCACAACTTCTTGCAAAGTCAAGGAACTAAGTGTGATTCTGTTTCACAGTTTGAGTCACATGGGGACCAACACATGTCTCATAAAACCTCGCGAGCTAGGCCGCAAGGATCTTGAGATAATAAAGGTCTTCAACAAATGCGACAAATGATATTGCCCCCGACACCATTATTGCTCGATTGTGACCCTTATTCGATGTATAACACTCTTCCTAAGGGTTTGAATTTTTAAAATTCCACCCTCTGCCATCCGCAGCAAAGTAGGGGTGGGAAACGCAAACTAAATTGGTATCCCATCAGGAGTTGTAGACCAGCGAAGTCCAAGCCCGCCTTAAACTGTGACCAGTGACACACTGGCACATTGCGAGGCCAGACCACTGCAGGGGATGAGGCCAACGCCACCTAATTTGTGGGGAGCATACGGAGTAAGTCCTGGTGCCTGGCTCATGAGGCCAAACCGGGATGAACCACCCGAAGCAGCTCGGGGATTTGCAAAAAAATTTCGGTCTGGGTTGAGACACTCCAAATCCACCTCGAGAATGAACAAATAGTGTTCTATGATCCCAATCAAGTGCGAGAGGTGGCTTCACATTTGAACACGTCAGTACATAGCCCATTTGAAGCCACAGGGATCAGGTGTACTCATTGTTTAAATAATGTATTCAAGTGCACCTTTCTTTACCAGGAAGAGTGAGGAGGAATAATTAAATAATGTATTAAAGTGTACCTATATTTACCAGGAACAAGTGAGATGTCCAGACGAATGCTTTTCCATTGCAAGAGACTGGAACCATTATAATGAACTACCCGACCATTGCTGTGGAGGCATTGGACGAATGATAGGGAGTTGAGAAAAAGAAACACGTCTTAAAATTTCAGTCAATATATGTAAATGAGCAATTGATGTTGGGGGTGGATAGAAAGAATAATATGGGGGTGATGGGGGAGGGGAGGATAGAAAACGAGAAAGGGCAAGTGTACTAAAAAAAGATAAACATATGTAAATAAAGATAAACATAATACTTTTTGATGATTAGTGTTTCATCATCAACATTGTGAAAAATGAAACTCAGCACTTCATTTTGACAAAGTATCAACAAACAGATTTTCATTTCATCCTGCTTGGAAAGAGGAAGAGTCCTGCTTCTATTTTGAAATCCACTTCAAATTGAAAAATTAAAACTAATCATTGCCAATATTGTTACGTTTGTGGGGGAAGATGGAGGAATCCCAGTGAAGATAGGATTGTATAGTATAGCATGGACATCTCAATGTAATTTAAGTAGGGAAAACTGTGAGATGAAGATTGTTTATGTGTCACCACACGAGGGGTGGTGTTGTGTTAACTAGGTAGGGTCTAAGGCTAGTTTCTCCCAGTATGTGGTTGCCCCCTGTGACCTTTTCCTACATTTTTACATTTACAAGGCCGGCCATAAAAAACAACACGTTTTCACAACAATAACAACAACAACTGCCGAAAGAACCCGAACATTCCCGAGCAGACTAAACCCCACCTCAAAGGAATCGTAACTGGCAGGCCACACCCCCGAGGTTCATGATTGGTCAGGGTAATGTCAGGCAGAAGGTTCTAGTGAAAAACGGCGGTTGGAACAGAAAGAGGAGCGCGTCTCTTGGCGACAGTCTCTTGTTGTATGATTGAGGAGGAAGGTGGTGCCATTTTGTGTGTGTGAACCTGGTACTGAGAGAGAGAGCGGTGTTGGCAATTTCCATCATGAGGAGGAGGTTTGGCGGCGGTTTGTGGGGCTCTTGGCATTTCTGACGGAGTGGAGCGCGAAAGAGGACCACCCACACGAATTCCCTCATGTACGTGGTGCCACGGAGAGCGACTCCATGCCATCTTGTGCGCTTCCCGTACGGTGACAAGTTCGCTGACCACCAGGCTCCTAAAGGCCATTTCTGGATGCAAAGCTGAATGCCAGCATAAAGGGGGGATTTTCTTTTATTTTATCTTACCCCTTGTCTGTTTTTGTGACTCAGTGAAGATGTCTTAAATTAGGATTTAGTTTCACCTCACCTTTCATTTTCACTTCTGATTTATTTTCATTCAACCATTATTGTTGAATTTCCTTGTGTTAGTTTATTTGTTGTGAGTTCGAGAATAAACCCATGTGCTTCTGTTCAGGTAAGCGCTTTCGCTGCTTTCCATCGCACGTGCGTCATAACCGCCAAAAATTTCGGCTGTTAAGACCGTCCTGCTATTCGTCCAAGGCTGGTGTTCATCGGCTGCAGAGACGACAATATCAAAACACCAATTCAAAAATTGATTTGTCAAAACGGATTGATATTTTCAACCTCAATTAATTATTTTCTCCTTTTGTAAAAATTTTTTCCAAAAATCTCTTCCCCATTCAAATAAGAAGTCAAATCACTCTGTGAAACGGCATGTAAAATCTCAATAACTAAATGAAGCTGCTGTCCAATTTTTTTCAACATCCTTTTGAAAGTTTACTTTCCATTTATAAATATATACAATTTGCTTCAATATCTTATCATTTACTCCTTTCTTACACCATTAATTTGACAAATTATTTTTTCAGCTTAAACTTTTTCTTTTCAGTCTCGCATACTGTAAGAGCAAGGCCCTGGAGGCATAGAAGTGTATTATCTATATATTAATACTGAAGGACCAATTTTGTGCTCATCCTAGCGGTCGCGTCACATTTTTCTCGGTACTGTAACCTGAGAAGTTTTGACACGGTGTTTGTACGTCAAAGTAGACACGTGCACAAATCAGGGGACTTCTTCACAAGGAGTAGTGTACACCAAAAATGTCGTGTACAAGGACGTTTTGTAGGCCTCATTAGGTAAGGCCATGGAGTACATCGACTGGGATCCGGCTCTTACAAGAGCCGCCACTGGTTGTCATATTGGGCTCATGGAACGGAATCCGTCTGTGATGGGGTTTCGGCTAGTACTAATGATCAGTGGGGAGGTTATGAACAAGTGAACATAGGAAAAACAAATGGATAACAAAACAAGAATTATTTATGAAGTGGACAACAAAACGGGGATATTAAGGGAAGCCTTCATAGAAGGAAAACAAAGCGGGAGAGTAAGTGGAGGGACAAATTTTAATATCATAAGTAGGGATGGAGATGGCATGGGATGATGGTTGATTGCTACTTTACAACCTTGAAGGAAAAAGTTGGATTGTACTGAAACATAAATACAATTCTAATGGTGGGAGAAAAGAGGAACAAAGGAGTGAGCAGGATACCTGGATTCTGCAGGTTAATGAGAAGAGAAAATGTGTCCTTTGTTAACTGGGAAAAAAATTAGGGTTGGGGTTAGTTAAGGTAGGGGACCTCACCCAATTTTTCCAAGCGTACCCCTCACCCCCACCCCTCAAAATCTTCCTCCTCACCCTGCGACCTCAAAGCTTTCCCCTTGCCCCATCCCTCAAAACTTATCTTAACCCCGCCGCCCTCTCATTTTCCTCCACCCCCCCCCCCAGCTCTTCTCCCACCCTCCGCACTCGCTCTGCTCAGCTTCCCCCTCATCCCACCCTCTCTCAGATTCACCCTCTCCCTGCTCACTCTCAGCTTCAACCTTGTCCCACCTCCTCTCAGCTGCTTCTTGTCACGCCCTCTCTCTCTCTCTCTTGACTTCCTCAACATTCCGCATCCTTCCAGCTACTCCACCCCCACCCCCAATTCCACTCCTTGCCCGCTTATCCCCATCCTGCACTCTTACAGCTTTCCCACCGTCCTGAACCCTCCCAGCTCCCCCCATCCAGCACCCTCCCGGTATCCCAAGGAGTACCTTCGGATGAAACCTCCCCTCCGCTCCCACCTCTTGTTTGTCTGTGTGTTGTACCGTACTCCTCACAGTGATGACTCCATCAACATCTCTCTCACAGACAATATCGACCATCTTTTAACCACTCACCTCAACTCCCTCTTCCTCATATGTGGTGATTTCAACTGTCACCATGCTAATTGGCTGGGTGTTGGTACCTCTCTCACCAGCCATGGCACTTCAGCAAAGTACTTCTATGACTCCATGGGACCGACTCAATCTGTAAACTTGTGACCCGGACTTCTCACAATGGCAAATCCTCCCTTCCTCACTTGGTGATGACAAACTTCTCACCTTCTGGACTTCTCTCACCTTCAGTTCGTTGCTGCCAAAACATTGGATAGTGCGAAGAGGATGTGTTAAATATCCTCTATGTTCACCTGATTCAACTCCACTCGACTTTTATCTGTGGGTTTACCTGAAGGATGTGGTGTATAGCAGGAAACCAGCTACACTCGGAGAACTTAGGCATGGAATCAAGCAATCCTATTCATATATTGTTACGAATCTGGCAGCCATGTGAACACAACAGCCAGGTCCTATAGATCAGTTAT
>CM068955.1:12900977-12915073 GCA_035128595.1 Eptatretus atami
CCATCCGCTCGGGTTACGCACGGTTCGAGCACGATAACGGCTTGTTCCGCTCGAGGCCTGCCGAGGGTGTGAATTCCCCGATAGCTTTGCCGCGTGGATACTTAGGTATATTGAAGTTGGCAATTAACCCTATTCCACGCGGTTTCAAAATTAATTTTTTTGGCGATTCACGGTCCTGAAAGGGACCCGTGCCTTTCGGAGTTCTCCGGGAAGCACGATCTAGATTCCGGGTGTTCGGTGAAGCCGACTCTACTGCTCCACCTAGCGGTCTTGCTCGCTGCCGACACCGGGCCCCACAACAATTGGTGTCAGGAGCGGGTTTCGAACCCTCCGCCTCCACAAAATTCACGGGATTCGGATCAGGGGTGTAGGCAGACAACACCCCCCCTCCCCCAATGTCCCCCAAATTGCGAGCGAGTGAAATTTTATTCTCAACACGCAACATGGCGAACCAAGATGGGCTGAAGCAGTGGATTTAGAGGTAAGTGTAGTGGAATCCATGGTCCAGGACACCCCCATTGCAAGAAGATGTGCCCCCGCAACCAAACTCAGAGGTAGCAATGGGGCGGGGGTGGCAGCGTATAACCCCCTCCCCCCCCCCGGCAAAGTTCCCCCCCCCGACTTCTGCCGGTTCCGCACACCATAATGGCGGATCGGCTCCGCCGAGTTCGTTTGACATAAACCGGTTGGGGAGATGTTGATGGAAATGAAGAAACAAATGGACGCGAACGCGCGCGATGTGCAAGGAATGAAAAATGAAATGAAAACAAATGCGCAACAAATGCAAAACAAAATGGATGCAAATGCGCAATGGATGGATGCCAAAATGGAGGTGAACACGCAGGCACTGAGGGGCGATATGCGAACACAGCGAGGGAAAATGCAGAGCATGGAGTTAAGTCTCCAAGTGGGGCAAGAGGCAATGAGGGCGGGCGGAAGGGGCATAATGGCGGCACCACGTGGCGGAGCGACTGAACTGACGAGCGGGAGTGTGGAATGTGTCCGGCCCGCGATGGAGACGGGTGAGGTCGGGATGACGAGCGACGCCATGACAATTGATGGGGAGACGTGTAGGACGAGACACGAGGGGACGACGGAAAATTAAAAGAGGTGACGGGGAAATTAACAGAGACAGAGATGCAGAAAATAAAGGAGACAAAGGAGGAAACAGCAGAGACGCGGGGCATAGAACAAGCAGAGAATGAATTAAACAAAACGAAAGAGGAACCAGAGACGCAGAAATCAATAGAGGTGAACGAAATACAGGGAATAAAAGACGAGCACACACAGGTAGGGATGGTGGGGGACAATGAGGTTGAGCATGGGGAATGTTTTGTGACCCGGTGCGAGCATCAGGATAGCCTCCTTCAGGAACAGAGGGAGATGGTAGGCTCCCTCGAAGCGGACTGCGACCAGGTAGGTCCGGTCGGGCCGAACGAGGTTGAGCAGGTGAGTGATGCAAACGGGTACACGCGGAGCTTAGGGGGTATGGAAACCCTGGGATTTATTGTGGTAAAGCGAATCCCCGATGTGATTGTCCCGGAGAGTGTGGTGAAAAGTGTGAGCAGTACGAGTGTCATGGCGTGTGTGAGTGCATGCGAGGAATTGAACCGCGGACGGATTCAGATGGGAGACATGAATGGCGAGCCTGTGAGGCCGCAAAGGGTAAATTTGGCAACCGCGACGGGTTCGCGCGACGGCACGTGCGGAGCCCATGGCGCATTTCACACACGGCCTGCACGCGCGCGTCTGCGCGATCGCGATCCGGCACGAGAACGCTCCACGTTGGATACAAGCCGGCCACGTGGACGACAAAAATGGCGGAGAGTGTTTGGATTTGGAACGGACGGGTCCACATGCGAGCGCGTGTGCGAAGCTCCATGCGCTGCATGCCGCGTGTTCTGTTCGCGGAACGCGCGGAGCGGGTTTCTGGGACGATACGCTCGGGCTGGCCTGCACGGGAAACCGCGCAGGTTCGGTGTACGAGTGACGTCATCGGCACGGACCTCGCAGCGCGGGTTACGGGCGAGCGGCGCGTGTTGGCTCGCATGGCGGACCCCTTGAAGGCGAGTGCTTATTGCGATGCGCAGGGCGACGACAAGGCCTCGAGTATCGGCCATCGGAAGGGACGAATGGGCAAGCCATAGACCGCCGCCTTGGCAGTGTTAAAAAAAAAAAAGCCTCGCTCCAAGTACACGGCTCCGGCAGGATGTGGCAAGCATCCTTGTTTGGGCAAAGGAGCACTAGTTAGTGGGAAGGGTTTAGCTTAGATAGACTGGCCTCATGGGGGCATGAGCTGTTCTCCATGGGGCCCATGGACTAGTTAGAGGGATTTTAGGTTAGATTTAGAATGGGAAATGGATTTCGGGAGACACGGACCGACATGGAATGTGTAGTGGGGATGTAGATTAGCTACGTAGATTAAATGGAATGTGCATTAGAGTAAGGGACAACAAGGGAGCACGAGTTAGTTAGGGGAATTTAGCAAGCAGAATGGCAGAGTTGGAGTGTTGGTATGAATTGAAAAGTGAAAAATGTGCAATGAATGAGTATGGGTCAGCGGGCCCGGGTGTGTGAGTGGAGTGAATATGGAATGCATGGTGCGAATGAATGAGTGGGGGGAGGAGTGAGTCCCACCCAAGTGACCCCGGGGTCAGAGATGTTAGTTAGTGGGTTAGTCAAATTTCCCAAAAGGAGGTTCGTTTGGGTTGTTGGTGTTGGAAAAAGCTCGAAACCTTTGAAAGGGTGGCAGGAATCCATGGACCGGCTGGGGAGCATGGCTGTTGAAAGGATATCGAGTAAGACGGGCAACCCCGGGCACCGGACAGTCGGCCAGAGTAGGCCAAGGTCCAAGGGACGGGCGAGTGGGCACGGGCGACCATCGGAAGGGACCCGGAGCGCCAAAATGCCACGTAGGCATCGGAGGGGGGCAATGCCGGGAAGGGCAACCCCCCACGTTCATAGGGAGCAGGTAAGCTCGGAGACAGCCTCAGGGCCCGGGGGTGCCGTAGTTAGAGTCCGGCAGGAGGGAAATCCCTGCCAGGTGAGCCACGCTACCCAGCCATGAAATTGTGCAAGGGCACGAGTGAAAATTTGCGGGCAAGGCCCAAATTTATAATGGACACCAACACAGGCGACGGGAATCATGGTTGTTAGAACCTATAGTTTAAAGAGCCAGGTGTATGGAAAAGCCCCGTTGTAGTTTAAAGTTAATAAATGCGAGGGTAGTTAGAAAACAATGTACCCCTTCACACCATCCATCCCTTCGCTCTCCCTAGGCCGCTGGACCCACCTTGGTAAGATGGCTGAAATCTGTGGGAGGCTATTCTGTGGCTTTGTTGGGCCTCGAGACAGGACGCTAGTCTCTCCCTTAGTCCCCTCCAAAAAAGGATCTTAGGGGTTGGGACTAGACGGACAGGATAGGTTAGCCGGACAAAGACAATAGGAGGGTTAGGGATAAGTAATTATAGAGAAAAATAAAAGAAATGAGAGGCAAGAATTAACCCTCCCTACGTAGGCTGCTTTCGTGTATGCCATTCTTGCCATATTCCCAGCCAAGGTGATGCTTTCTTTCAATGGATTGTCTCATTACCCTGCGCCAGAGGAGAGGGTATTGCACTTGGTTGTGTTGTTTGTTTGTCTGCTGTGTCTGTGTTCGCCGCACAGAACCTTTAGTGTTTTTTTCTCCGCACGCTTGTCGGTGAGTTGAGGTGACCAAAATTTTCACATAGGACGAATTACTCATGCAAAATATTTTATCGATAATTATGATGTTGTAGGTCATTCGTGGTGTGGAGCCATGTTGGAAAACGGAAAAAACTTTGGACTCTGTATCTCTGAAACCGTACCAAGGAAAAAAATGAAACTTGGCACAGAGCAAGTACTCCTTGTGAGGAAAAGTGTGATTTTTGTTTAATGTTTTCATATGTGCCTTTGTTATGACATCATAATTGCAGATGTAGAAATGCCACATCCGATCAGTATGAAAAATTATGAGGGTCATCTCAGGATAAAATAGTCCACAGAAAATTTTTTGATTGGCCCATCGGTCACGTGATTCGTTTAGCCATATATATATATTTTTTAAACCTTTCAAATATCCTCTTCTTTGAAGTGGCTGACAGATTGAGGTGAAACTTTACAGGTATGACTGCCTCTCCACGAGGAACAAAAGGTTCACACATATGATGTCATAGGTCACATGTTTTGGCACCCATATTGGATTTATCTAAAACCTATAAAAATACACCACTCAAAAAGAAGTCCAAGCGAGGGTCTGCAATGTCTGATTGTCCTTTTTCTTGTTTATTTTGTAAATAGAATGCCATTGCCACGGAAGGACTTATTAAGCTGCCCTATACACGCTTAATAAGGTGTGCATTTAAAACATGGACTCTTTGTAGTTAATTAGCCTCATCAATTCAGGAGACAGACGATTATTTTGGTGTTTCACATTACACATCAGACGCTTCCAGTAGAAACTCCACAATATATCACACACACACACACACACCACCACACACACACCACACACACAACCCACACACACACATGAAATGAAAAGAGCAGAGATGTATTAAATCAAAAAATCGGACAGGTTGGCAGACAAAGAAGACTCATTGAAACTAGTTGGTATTCATAGAATACTTACTCCGTGCAGTCTTGAAGAGTTGGTGTGAGCCAATCTTCTGGTGGTAAATTTGTAATTAAAAAAAATTAAATTCAAATCAAATGGAAGACGAAAATATCAAAAAAAATGCAAAAAAAATCAACAAACCAATGTGGATTCAAAAAAATAAATAATTTTGCTTCTCCATAATAAAATAAATAATAATTAATAGTAACCCATCCGACTTATCAGGTTAAAATTTTAAAAATATGTTGCCCGTTCTATTTTTGAAGTTTCATGTCGATTGACGTAGCGGTTCAAGAGAGAAGAATTTTTTACAATATTTTCCTTCATCCAATTGCTATCAAACCAAGTGACCTATCAATTATTCGTGAACACCCTGGTCTCCCAAGGCTTTGAGGAATATTTGTTGAAGTTTCCCCTCGATCTGTCTTGCCGTTTTAGAGAGATTTTTATAGGTTTAGGGTAAATCCAATATGGTTGCCAATTCATGTGACCTATGACATCATAGGAGTGGGAACTTTTTGTTCCTCATGAATAGGCGGTCATATGTATGAAGTTTCGCCTCGATCTGTTCACCACTTCAATGAAGAAGATTTTGGAAGGTTTTAGTTTTTCAAAAACAATATGTTGCCAAATCACGTGACCGATGGCCATCATCAAAGTTTTTCTGTGGACCATTTTATCCTGAGATGACCTCAAAAATGTTCATAACTGATCAGATTATTTTTGTGTTCACATTACACACAGAATGTATACATTCTACATATGTAATTATGACATCATAATGAAGGCACCGATGACATCATTAATAAAAAATCACTTATTCCCCATGAGGAGCACTTCTATGTGCCAAGTTTCAATTTTTTCATTGGTGCAATTTCAGAGATAGAGGTCCAAAGTTTTCCGGTTTTCCAACATGGCCTGCACACCACGTGACCGACAACATCATAATTATCAATAAAATATTCCACTTGAGTAGTGCTACTATGGTGCCAATTTCGTCTCGATCAAGACAAGCCGTTGCGGGAGAAAACACTAAAAGTTCTGTGCGGGAAAACATGAAAATCACTCCTGGGAGTAACAACTTGGAAAAACAGCACAAAGTAGATGTGGCACTCGTAGAGCGCATACTCTGCCAGGTGAACAGTTCAATTTTGTATCCTACTGATGGACTGGATCCGAACACAAATCCAATCCATTTGTTCTTGTTACCTATTCAACTCATTCACAACTTTTTGAGATACGTGATATATATAGTTTTTGACCCTATCAATCTTATAAATGAGCCTGTGTTGACCTTTTGAGTCTTAAAAGTGATTGGTAGTTGAATCAGCGACCTGACATGAAAATGCTCTTCAAATTTCAAGTCAATCGGATGAAAATAGGATTTTAGAAAATTTGGCCCAAATTGGCCTCTTGGCCTATGTTGACCTTTTGGCCTATGTTTACCCAAAATTAATTAGGGGTTGAATTCAGTGACCTGATTTGCAAATGCTCTTCAAATTTCAAGTTAATTGGATTAAAATTGGAGGATTTTAAAATTTGGCCGATGCTGACATTTTGGTCAATTTGACGTTTTTTGCCAAACCATTTGACCATGATTGACCCAAAAAATAATAGGTGGTTGAATTCAGTGACCTGAAATGTAAATCCTTTTCAATATTTTCAAGTCAATCAGATGAAAATTAAGGATTTTGGAAATCTCACCTAAGTTTTGACCTTGGGCTATGTTGATCTCAAAATTAATAGGTGGTTGAATCAGCAACCTGATATGCAAATGGTCTTCAAATTTCAAATCAATCAGATGAAAATTGACAGTTAGAAACAATTTTTAAAATTGGCCTATTTTGGTTACCTTTGGACTATGTTGACCTTTTGACCTATGATACATCACAGTAATAGGTGGTTGAGTTCAATGACTGATGTGCAAATCTTGTTCAAATTCAAGTCAATCGGATGAAATTTGAGGATTTTAGAAAATTTGGCTCAAATTGGCCTATTGGCCTGTGTAGACCTTTTCGGTCGACCGAATTTTTATGAAACATCAATGAGGGACCGTCGCAGGGTCAGTGCCATTAACTCTGAAAATTTCAGAAGTTGGTTGAGCGGTTTGGGCTGGAGGCGAGCAGATAGACAGACAAAAAACAAACAAACACAAACACACAAACAAACGGAAGCGATCAACATACGTACTTGTTAAAACAATAAATAAATTGCCAAGTAATGAACAAACAAAGAATCAGACAGGCAAACAAACGGACTCAAATGCAATTAATACCCTCTCCGAATCCTTCGGCGAGGGTAACTATGATGTGTGTATTCTGCATTTTTTTAACTGCAATAAAGAATTGATTACATCGGTGCTAATTCTCATTGTGGCAGCAATATGCCCGAAGGAACATCTGACACTGGCCAAAAATGAAAAACCAAGACATGGATTTGCCTTTCCTGTGTTAGCTGTCCCTCTATTCCGACAATGATGGTGAGGAAAGAGAGGAACGAATTCGACAGTGGAAAGCATTTTGGTGATACCGAAGGGTTGATGGTGTCCAGGGTGGGTTCAGTTAAAGCTATATGGTGCATTTGGCTTCTCGCTTGCTCCTTCTGAGTTGCAGGTTTCTCAGCATTGAATGCTTAACATTGACCCAGGTATACCACTGTGCACGGTCCAGCTTTGTTTCTCCCAAGTGTTGACAAGTGACGACTAAATTAATCTTCCCTATGTGTTCTTATCGACTGGAGGCCCATAATGATACCACTGTACTGTCCTCTGGCTTAATTCCATGCCAGTAACAGCAGGGACTCAAGCCCAAGAAGCCACTGTACAACTAAACATGAATGCTAATCAATAGCCGGAACTGCATTCTCCGACAGCCCAAATGGAACGAAATTAAGAAAGCCAAATCTACACTGAACAGTATTTTTCCGAATACAGGCAAATGTTGTTCAACCGAAAGCATCGATTGCTGTAATGCCAGTCATGACATTTGTCAATGAGTAAAGAGTTATTATCCTTTTAGGCCACATGACTTTTAGTTTAAACAGAAGACGGATGTTCTGGGCAGAACCAGTTCGGCGGATGTTTGGGCGAAGCTTTTCACTCTTGTGGTTTGATGCAAAAGCTCTGAGCACCCTGCAAAGCTTAAAGCTCACATCACCCTGCAAAGTTCACATCGTGCTGTTAAGCTAATCCTGCGTTGCGAGGCGACACTGTATTATGAGGTTCCAGGTCAAACTACGAGGGCCATCGCATGAAGAGGCCTGTTTTGTGAGCTAATCCCTGTTCTGCATAGAAGCGCTTTCTATTAGACAGAGAACTAAAAGTGTTTCACTGAGTCTTGTCCTTTGGGAGCCGATTGGGAGTCTTACGTTATCCTTTGGGAGTTACTCAAGCTTTTCGACGCTTTGGATTATAATAAACAGCCAAAAGCTTCTGTATGAACCACACTCCTCGTTTGTTTCTCCGTCCGACATCCTTTGAACAGGCGGATACTATGACTTGAAAAACCGGAATGGCAGATAAGCGCTTGATGCCACTACAAATGCTACTGATGTTAATTATGTTTGACTTGTAAATTTTAGCTGATCGGACAATTCCGTAAACTTGTTCAACTTGAGATTTTTCTTCTTCGGTGTTCCACTTTTTAGAGTGTCCTGGATCATACACGTATTTGCATGAATTGTTTTGTGTTTGCTTTTATTAAAAAAATCAGCACCGACAATCTTGAATTGAGGAAATAAAATAAAAGTAAATCATTTATTGGAGTGGAGCCGTGGGAGTCTCGTTTTCTCCTTCTCTTCTGATATTATCTGTTTGGCCTGGTCAGGCCAAATGTAAGGAGTGTGTCATGTTAATATGGCAGTGGAGACTACTTTAAACTCTGCTCCTTAAATTTTAATCAAGTTATCGATTATTTATCAACAATAACTTTGAACAAAGTGATGGTGAAATTGAGTAGCTTCAATAAGTCGGATTGTCAATTCACTGTACGCCTTTCTCAGGCTCCTTCATTCTACTGGAGTTGGAAGTCATAAGCTTTGGAGAACGTCATGGAGGAGAGGATGGGCCAATATTTCATTTGGCTTAGCTCCTTCTGCCGTACCCTCTCCCTTTCCTGGAAAATCCAATGGGCTCCTGTCTCATCCACAAGTCAGTTTTTTTTAAATCTTTTCTTCTGCATCTTATGCTAAAGTAATCACTGCATATGTACTCTGTATTTTTATTTTTGCCTTATTTTCAATCACCATACTGTGCCATTGTTTTTAACTTTTCTTCCATTCTCATACAATCACCAATATTGTTCTGTAACATTTTCGACTTGGTTTCATGAGCTGTCTTTGAGGATGAATCAATTGATTGGTGGTGGAGGTAAAGAGGGGTGTTGAGAATTTTACTTTACTTTATTTTGTTTCTTTTCTTGCACACTCAACAAAGTTAGCAAAGCACTGAAATAAAACTGAACCAAATCAGATTACTGCAAATAACTCGTCCTTAGGCCTAAGTCACATTTGCCACGGCGGCGTGGGTCTCCAAAATCTACGGCCATTAGCAATTATATGGCGGCCGTAGTTATTTCCACAGTCACACAATGTAGCAGTCACATATGTTTTTATTTTCGGGAGCCGCACGGCGTATTTAGGCTAAGTCACATTTGCCACAGCGGCCGTGGGGTCTCCAAAATCTACGGCCACTAGCAAGTTATACGGCGGCCGCAGTATTTCCACGGTCACACAATGTAGCAGTCACATATGTTTTTATTTTTCGGGGAGCCGCATGGCGTATTTAGAAATTGTGGAGACCGAAAACGTGGGGTGCCATACGTCTTTGATTTGATGTCGCACGGTTCCTTAGGGCGTTCCTGCGGCGGCCATAGAATTTTCAAGGCAGACGCAAGGTGCCCGCAAGGCGACCGCAAGCGACCGCAGGGGACCGCAGGGGGGCCCTAAGGCGAATGTGCGGCCAGACGGACGGTAACGAATGGGTTAATTTTTTGTTTGTTTTTTTTTACCAGTTTTTTTTTTGGTTCGCTTGTCGAATGCTACGGCGAACGTAGAAATGAAAAAAGTATAACTCCACGTTATAATCCACGGCGACCTTACGGCCTGTATAAAATATAAGCCAAAACGGCGTAGGGCCACCCTGAGGCCACCTCAGAAACTCTGCGGCCGCCGCACGTTTCTGTCAATTCAGAGGGCGTACGGCCGCCGTATTCTCGCCGTAGAGCAAATGTGACTTAGGCCTTAGGTCTTAGAAATTGTGGAGACCGAAAACGTGGGTTGCCGTACGGTCTTTGATTTGATGTCGCACGGTGACCTTAAGGGGGCCCTGCGGCGGCCATATAATTTTCTAAGGCAGACGCAAGGTAGCCTCAAGGTGCCTGCAAGGCGACCGCAGGGGGCCCTAAGGCGAACGTGCGGCCAGACGGACGTTACGAATGGGTTAATTTTTTTTGTTTTTTTTACCAGTTTTTTTTTTCGGCTTGTCGAATTCTACGGCGAACGTAGAATGAAAAAAGTTATAACTCCGCGTTTATAATTCCACGGCGACCTTACAACTGTAAAATATAGCCAAATGGCGTAGGGCCACCCTGAGGCCACCGCAGAAACTCTGCGGCCGCTGCACGTTTCTGTCCAATTCAGAGGGCGTACGCTGTCGTATCCTCGCCGTAGAGCAAATGTGACTTAGGCCTTAAGAGCGGGATAATTCCCCACTTCTACGATGACTATGTCATGTCCGTATAAATGTATAATAGCGCTTAAACTTTTCCTTCTCACCTCCATGTTGGGTAATGTTCTCAAACCCATTGCTAGAGGCCATGGGTCGAGCCATGTATTCGGCAAGAATGGAGTTGCTTATTGAACTTAATGTGTGCGCAATAAGTCGTTGCATACACAATTGTAGATGGTCATATACCAATAAGGCCGAGTCATGTCCTAGGTCCAGGTGGTCATGCTCAGGAACCCACAACATGAATCTTTTTGACCCCCTAAATCCTTCCCACGCATACACTGAGTAAACCAGCAAGTTATTTAACACATTCCGTCCAGCAGTTTAGAATGCACAGACAAAGTGATCGTCATCTTTAGACTGGAGGCATTCCAGGCACCCAGCTGAAGGGTTATAACCTGAGCATCCGCCATGTGCGGACGACACCTCAGCACCACCAGGACCACACACCACCACAACCCACCCAGCAGGGTTGCTCCGTTGTTTCCCCCCTATCATCAGAGACTGGGGGTCCCCAAAAGCTTTGTCCAATTCCCTCATCCGGTGAGCTGCCCTGCGAATGCCAGCTGCACAGGAGGTACACCCCTGGAGTGGGTTCTTCTGGGTTGGATTCATGGTTTTCGTGTATTTGCGGAATGAAGTGTCTTACGATGGTCGGAGTTCAATCCTGCCACCACCATCCTAGAATGGCTAACAACCAACTGCAGGAGGATATCCACGGACACAGTTGGGCATGCCAGATATGGATGCCTGTTGGCTCACTCGAAGGTCCTCCGCCCTTTCACAGATTTTGTTTTGAGTCCTGCTGGGTCAGTCATGTCCATACACCCTCCTCAGCAGGAAGCTTGGTGGGGACCTCGTTAGTCGCCGCCAACCCATCATGGAACATATAGGACAAAGTTTTCATGGTACCTGTAGCAAGTCACAGATCCGACTTGACCTGACCTTGAATTCTCGTTTTTGCGACACAAATTGACAAATTGTGTCCACAGGAAAGAATGTTTCAGCGAAAAAGCAATGATATAGACCAATAAAGGCATTTTACAGTTTGCAACATAGCATAAACACTGATAACTCATTTAATATTTATACATCTGCCAAACAAGAGCCATTAATTTTGATGGTACTTCAGGCCAAAGAGTATATTGCAAGAACATATTCAACTTTACTCAATACAGGGTCTCCAAAATAACATGGGCACACTTCTTCAAGTAATATTTTGTATGTTTTTTTTATTTAAAGAAAACCCATAAGTACTACAGTAAAAAGAAGGCTGACTTACCTGATTTATTTTTGCAAATGCATAAAGTGACCACCATTGACATCTCGGGCACTGATGACAGCAGCGAACAACTGACGGACAAACTTCAGCAAAAAATTATGCTGAGATATTGTTGTGGGGGCCGGTGTCCGCGCAAGCACGACCCTAGGTGGAGCAGTAGAGTCGGCTCCACCGAACACCCGAAATCTAGATCGTGCTTCTTGGAGAACTCCGAAAGGCACTGGTTCCTTACAGGACCGTGAATCGCCAATAATTCGGCCGGGTGGAATAGGGTTAATTGCCAACTCTCAATATACCTAAGTATCCACGCGGCAAACTACCGGGGAATCACACCCTCGGCAGGCCTCAAAGCGGAACGAGCCGTTATCGTGCCGAACCGGTGTGTAACCCGAGCGGATGGTTACCAAGACCCGTCGGACCAAATGACACATTTGCGCTTCCCAATTTCCCAACACGCACCATGCTAAGCCAATGAAAGAAGCACAGAAACGAGCTGATAACATTCAACAATAGGGGTATTTATTTTACAATGAGGGGAAGGGGAACACACAAAGAGCAGAGTTATCATGACTAACAGCAAGGAAATAATGTACAAGGAACACAGGCACTTAACAGTTCTACTTAGGCAAGACAGGCCCGCACACAGACACACACACCCAAAAGAAAAATGGACCTCAATGTTCTTTATTCAAGGTTTCCAGCTCGAGGAAAGGTGAGTGGAGACCAGAGCTAGCTTGACCTTCCCGCCTCGTGCGGCCCTTGATGATCCGGCTCGGCGGGACTTGAACCCGCAACTCGATGCCGCTGCAAGCACCGGGTACGGAGGGCAGCGTCGGCTACAGCACGCTCCTTCGGCACGCGACGAGGACCAGAGCAGCAACAATACGAGACCAGAAGCCAGCGACAAGACGAAGACCAGACGCCAGCGACAGACGAGACCAGAAGCGAGATGACCGCGCCGTCCGTCTATTTCTTTCTCTCTCTGGCGTCGGGGGCGGAGGGAACGTGCCTTCGTCTCCTCACCCCTCATTCGCCGGGGGAAATTGGTCGTCTCTCCATGATTGGTCGGCGGGCGTGTCGTGGCGTCTCGATCCCCGCCCCCGAAGAGGCTCTGCTTCTCTTGAAGCTCGCTCTGCGCCCATTGGCTGAAAGGGCGCAAACGCGCTCGCACCCTTCCGATTGGCCGAAGCGAGGAGTCAGAACCTCGGTGACCGAGGGAACTCCGCCCACATGCGTGCTCGACATGCCATCTGTGCGGGGAATGGTCCATAGTGTTGTTGTTGTAAAAGCGAAGATGGGCGTTGTTGGTGATGTAAAAACCTAATAATCAAAATATCTCTGCAGCGCACGAACATTTAATTCCATTAGACGAGGGATGGGACCCTAATAGAAACACGTACTTACCGATATAACTGATCTATTGGACCTGGCTGTTGTGTGCACATGGCTGCCAGATCGTAAACTACCCCCTCCATTTTTACAGACTCGTCCTGAGTCGTTTGAATTTTCGTTGTGACCAGCATGTGTAAGTTTTCCCCTAGTACGGATTTACCTGCGGATCCCTGAGTGCGACATTTTTTCATACATGTCCCATAAATAAATAACCTAGTGCGCTGCGTAACTAAACTAACAGACTCACACGGACAACTTAACTAAAATTGCGGCACTAAGACGAACACCAAGGTGGGTTAAACTTATTTGCAATTTTAACTAATTTACACTAACCATGGCCCAGGACCTGTCATCTGTGGGGGAAAAGGCACAGCAAATCAGTCATTTTGTGTGGGTGAATGCACAGCAGCTGAGGGTCAGTCATATCCTCAGGTCCTGCTCAAAAGTCCCCTTTCAATATTTGTTTGCAGTGAACCTTCTTTTTATTTCGTTCAGACCCCCAGCTGCTGGAGGCAACTCACCCTAACACGGCAGGCCATGCGCCGTCCACGGGCCATTTGAAGTTGCTTTATGCAAGAAGAGGTGGCCAGGCTGCTTCAATGCAGTCTCTGGCTCATGGAAATGGAAATGGATGCAAGAACACCAAAATGGGACGCACGGACTGCCTCAAATGCAGTCCCGTGGTGAGGCTGCCTGCAGGCGCAGTCCTTGCAAAACACTGGATGATCCTGGCGCACATGGTTGGATGGTGCAACAGGGGCGATGCAAATAAGGGTAGCAGGCATGGGTCATGACAAAGGCAGGCAATGAGGCATGGCAAGGCGATGCGGACCAGCAGCTGGAGCACAACAGACCGGCATATGAAGCTGGCCGGCCTCTGATATGGTCCCGTGAGGTTTGTGGAGGGATGCTGGTGCCGGCCGGATCCGGAAACGGGCTCGGACCTAACCTACTGTCTCCCCCAACCTATCGCCTTTGCCTGTCACTGTCCTACCCACTCCCTTAGTTTGCAACAACAAAACGACAAAATTTAGCCCCTTTTTATTTATATATTTTTTTCC
>CM068955.1:12915098-12925298 GCA_035128595.1 Eptatretus atami
ACCACCGCACTCCCTCCACAAACCTCACGGGACCATATCAGAGGCCGGCCAGCTTCATATGCCGGTCTGTTGTGCTCCAGCTGCTGGTCCGCATCGCCTTGCCATGCCTCATTTGCCTGCCTTTGTCATGACCCCATGCCTGCTACCCTTATTTGCATCGCCCCTGTCACCATCCAACCATGTGCGCCAGGATCATCCAGTGTTTTGCAAGGACTGCCCTGCAGGCAGCCTCACCACGGGACTGCATTTGAGCAGTCCGTGCGTCCATTTTGGTTTGTTCTTGCATCCATTTCCATTTCCATGAGCCAGAGACTGCATTGAGCAGCCTGGCCACCTCTTCTTGCATAAAGGCAACTTCAAATGGCCCGTGGGACGGCGCATGGCCTGCCGTGTTAGGGTGAGTTGCCTCCAGCAGCTGGGGGTCTGAACGAAATAAAAAGAAGGTTCACTGCAACAAATACTGAAAGGGGACCTTTTGAGCAGGACCTGAGGATGACTGACCCTCAGCTGCTGTGCATTCACCCACACAAAAATGACTGATTTGCTGTGCCTTTTCCCCCACAGATGACAGGTCCTGGGCCATGGTTAGTGTAAATATTAGTTAAAATTGCAAATAAGTTTAACCCACCTGTGTGTTCGTCTTAGTGCCAGCAATTTTAGTTAAGTTGTCCGTGTGAGTCTGTTAGTTTAGTTACGCAGCGCACTAGGTTATTTATAAGAGAGAAGATGGTCTTCAACAAATGCGACAAATGATATTGCCCCCGACACCATTATTGCTCGATTGTGACCCTTATCGATGTATAAACTCTTCCTAAGGGTTTGAATTTTAAAATTCCACCCTCTGCCATCCGCAGCAAAAGGGGTGGGAAACGCAAACTAAATTGGGTATCCCATCAGGAGTTGTAGACCAGCGAAGTCCAAGCCCGCCTTAAACTGTGACCCAGTGACACACTGCACATTGCGAGGCCAGACCACTGCAGGGGATGAGGCCAACGCCACCTAATTTGGGAGCAATACGGAGTAAGTCCTGGTGCCTGGCCATGAGGCAACCGGATGAACCACCCGAAGCAGCTCGGGGATTTGCAAAAAATTTCGGTCTGGGTTGAGACACTCCAAATCCACCTCGAGAATGAACAAATAGTGTTCTATGATCCCAATCAAAGTGCGAGAGGTGGCTTCACATTTGAACACGTCAGTACATAGCCCATTTGAAGCCACAGGATCAGGTGTACTCATTGTTTAAATAATGTATTCAAGTGCACCTTTCTTTACCAGGAAGAGTGAGGAGAATAATTAAATAAATGTATTAAAGTGTACCTATATTACCAGGAACAAGTGAGATGTCCAGACGAATGCTTTTCCATTGCAAGAGACTGGAACCATTATAATGAACTACCCGACCATTGCTGTGGAGGCATGGACGAATTGAAGGGAGTTGAGAAAAAGAAACACGTCTTAAAATTTCAGTCCAATATATGAGTAATGAGCAATTGATGTTGGGGTGGATGGAGAAAGAATAAATGGGGGTGATGTGGGAGGGGAGGATAGAAACGAGAAAGGGCAAGTGTACTAAAAAAAGATAAACATATGTAAATAAAGATAAACATAATACTTTTTGATGATTAGTGTTTCATCATCAACATTGTGAAAATGAAACTCAGCACTTCATTTGACAAAGTATCAACAAACAGATTTTCATTTCATCCTGCTTGGAAAGAGGAAGAGTCCTGCTTCTTATTTTGAAATCCACTTCAAATTGAAAAATTAAAACTAATCATTGCAATATTGTTACGTTTGGGGGAAGATGGAGGATCCCAGTGAAAGATAGGATTGTATAGTATAGCATGGACATCTCAATGTAATTTAAGTAGGGAAAACTGTGAGATGAAGATTGTTTATGTCACCACACGAGGGGTGGTGTTGTGTTAACTAGGTAGGGTCTAAGGCTAGTTTCTCCAGTATGTGGTTCCCCTTGTGACCTTTTCCTACATTTTTACATTTACAAGGCCGGCCATAAAAAAACAACAGTTTTCACAACAATAACAACAACACTGCGAAGAACCCGAACATTCCGAGCAGACTAAACCCCACCTCAAAGGAATCGTAACTGGCAGGCCACACCCCGAGGTTCATGATTGGTCAGGGTAATGTCAGGCAGAAGTTCTAGTGAAAAACGGGGTTGGAACAGAAAGAGGAGCGCGTCTCTTGGCGACAGTCTCTTGTTGTATGATTGAGGAGGAAGGTGGTGCCATTTTGTGTGTGTGAACCTGGTACTGAGAGAGAGAGCGGTGTTGGCAATTTCCATCATGAGGAGGAGGTTTGCGGCGGTTTGTGGGGCTCTTGCATTTCTGACGGAGTGGAGCGCGAAAGAGGACCACCCACACGAATTCCCTCATGTACGTGGTGCCACGGAGAGCGACTCCATGCCATCTTGTGCGCTTCCCGTACGGTGACAAGTTCGCTGACCACCAGGGCTCCTAAAGGCCATTTCTGATGCAAAGCTGAATGCCAGCATAAAGGGGGATTTCTTTTATTTTATCTTACCCCTGTCTGTTTTTGTGACTCAGTGAAGATGTCTTAATTAGGATTTAGTTTCACCTCACCTTTCATTTTCACTTCTGATTTATTTTCATTCAACCATTATTGTTGAATTCCTTGTGTTAGTTTATTTGTTGTGAGTTCGAGAATAAACCCATGTGCTTCTGTTCAGCGTAAGCGCTTTCGCTGCTTTCCATCGCACGTGCGTCATAACCGCCAAAAATTTCGGCTGTTAAGACCGTCCTGCTATTCGTCCAAGGCTGGTGTTCATTGGCGCTGCAGAGACGACAATATCAAAACCCAATTCAAAATTGATTGTCAAAACGGATTGATATTTTCAACCTAATTAATTATTTTCTCCTTTTGTAAAAATTTTTTCCAAATCTCTTCCCCATTCAAATAAGAGTCAAATCACTCTGTGAAACGGCATGTAAAATCTCAATAACTAAATGAAGCTGCTGTCCAATTTTTTCAACATCCTTTTGTGAAAGTTTACTTTCCATTTATAAATATATACAATTTGCTTCAATATCTTATCATTTTACTCCTTTCTTACACCATTAATTTGACAAATTATTTTTTCAGCTTAAACTTTTTCTTTTCAGTCTCGCATACTGTAAGAGCAAGGCCCTGGAGCATAGAAGTGTATTATCTTATATTAATACTGAAGGACCAATTTTGTGCTCTCCTAGCGGTCGCGTCACGTTTTTCTCGGTACTGTAACCTGAGAAGTTTTGACACGGTGTTTGTACGTCAAAGTAGACACGGTGCACAAATCAGGGGACTTCTTCACAAGGAAGTAGTGTACAACCAAAAATGTCGTGTACAAGGACGTTTGTAGGCCTCATTAGGTAAAGGCCATGGAGTACATCGACTGGGATCCGGCTCTTACAAGAGCCGCCACTGGTTGTCATATTGGCTCATGGAACGGAATCCGTCTGTGATGGGGTTTCGGCTAGTACTAATGATACAGTGGGGAGGTTATGAACAAGTGAACATAGGAAAAACAAATGGATAACAAAACAAGATTATGAAGGTGGACAACAAAACGGGGATATTAAGGGAAGCCTTCATAGAAGGAAAACAAAGCGGGAGAGTAAGTGGAGGGACAAATTTTAAATATCATAAGTAGGATGGAGATGGCATGGGATGATGGTTGATGTGCTACTTTACAACCTTGAAGGAAAAAGTTGGATTGTACTGAAACATAAATACAATTCTAATGGTGGGAGAAAAGAGGAACAAAGGAGTGAGCAGGATACCTGGATTCTGCAGGTTAATGAGAAGAGAAATTGTGTCCTTTGTTAACTGGGAAAAAAATTAGGGTTGGGGTTAGTTAAGGTAGGGGACCTCACCCAATTTTTCCAAGCGTACCCCTTCACCCCCACCCTCAAAATCTTCCTCTCACCCTGCGACCTCAAAGCTTTCCCCTTGCCCCATCCCTCAAAACTTATCTTAACCCCGCCCCCTCTCATTTTCCTCCACCCCCCCCCCAGCTCTTCTCCCCACCCTCCCACTCGCTCTGCTCAGCTTCCCCTCATCCCACCTCTCTCTCAGATTCACCCTCTCCCTGCTCACTCTCAGCTTCAACCTTGGTCCCACTCCTCTCAGCTGCTTCTTGTCACGCCCTCTCTCTCTCTCTCTTGACTTCCTCAACATTCCGCATCCTTCCAGCTACTCCACCCCCACCCCCAATTCCACTCCTTGCCCGCTTATCCCCATCCTGCACTCTACAGCTTTCCCACCGTCCTGAACCCTCCCAGCCTCCCCCCATCCAGCACCCTCCGGTATTCCCAAGGAGTATCCTTCGGATGAAACCTCCCCTCCGCTCCCACCTCTTGTTTGTCTGTGTGTTGTACCGTACTCCTCACAGTGATGACTCCATCAACAATCTCTCTCACAGACAAATCGACCATCTTTTAACCACTCACCTCAACTCCCTCTTCCTCATATTGTGGTGATTTCAACTGTCACCATGCTAATTGGGCTGGTGTTGGTACTCTCTCACCAAGCCATGGCACTTCAGCAAAGTACTTCTATGACTCCATGGGACCGACTCAATCTGTAAACTTGTGACCCGGACTTCTCACAATGGCAATCCTCCCTTCCTCACTTGGTGATGACAAACTTCTCACCTTCTGGACTTCTCTCACCTTCAGTTCGTTGCTGCCAAAACATTGGATAGTGCCGAAGAGGATGTGTTAAATATCCTCTATGTTCACCTGATTCAACTCCACTCGACTTTTATCTGTGGGTTTACCTGAAGGATGTGGTGTATAGCAGGAAACCAGCTACACTCGGAGAACTTAGGCATGGAATCAAGCAATCCTATTCATATATTGTTACGAATCTGGCAGCCATGTGAACAAACAGCCAGGTCCTATAGATCAGTTATATCGGTAAGTACGTGTTTCTAGTTAGGGTCCCCGTCCTAGTATAATGGGAATTAAATGTTCATGCGCTGCAGAGTTATTTTGATAGTTAGGAATTTTTATATCACCACAACAACGCCCATCTTTGCTTTTACAACACTATGGACCATTCCCACACGATGGCGTGTCGAACACGCATGTGGGCGGAGTTCCCTCGGTCACCGAGGTTCTGACTCATGCTTCGGCCAATCGGAAGGGTGCGAGCACGTTTGCCGCCTTTCACCAATGGGCACAGAGTGAGCTCCAAGAGAAGCAGAGCCTCTTCGGGGGGGGGGGGGGGTCGAGACGCCCCGACACGCCCCCCGACCAATCATGAGAGAACGACCGATTTCCCCCGGCGAATGAGGGGTGCGGAGACGAAGGACACGTTCCCGACACCCTCGATGCCAGAGAGAGAAGAAATAGACGGGACGCGCGGTCATCTCGCTTCTGGCTCTTGTCTTCTCGCTGGCTCTATGTCTCGTCGCGTGCTGGAGCCCCACGCTGCCCTCCGTACCTGGTGCTTGCAGCGGCATCGAGTTGCGGGTTCAAGTCCCACCGGCGGATCGTCAAGGGCCGCACGAGGCGGGAAGGTCCAAGCCAGCTCTGGTCTTCAGCTCACCTTTCCTCGAGCTGGAAACCTGAATAAAGACATTGAGGTCCATTTTCTTTTTGGTGTGCGTGTCTGTGTGCGGGCCTGTCTTGCCGAAGTAGAACTGTTAAGTGCCTGTGTTCCTTGTACATTATTTGCCTCTTAGTCGTGATAATTCTGCCTCTTGTGTGTTCCTTTCCCCTCATTGTAAAATAAATACCCTATTTTGAATGTATCAGCTAGTTTCTGTGCTTCTTTCATTGGCTTAGCACGGGGCGTATGGGAAATTGGGAAGCGGCAAATTGTGCATTTGGTCCGACGGGTCTTGGTAACCATCCGCTCGGTTACGCACGGTTCGAGCACGATAACGGCTTGTTCCGCTCGAGGCCTGCCGAGGGTGTGAATTCCCCGATAGCTTTGCCGCGTGGATACTTAGGTATATTGAAGTTGGCAATTAACCCTATCCACGCGGTCGAATTATGGCGATTCACGTCCTGAAAGGGACCCGTGCCTTTCGGAGTTTCTCCGGAGCACGATCTAGATTCCGGGTGTTCGGTGAGCCGACTCTACTGCTCCACCTAGCGGTCTTGCTCGCTGCCGACACCGGGCCCACAACAATTGGTGTCAGGAGCGGGTTTCGAACCCTCCGCCTCCACAAAATTCACGGGATTCGGATCAGGGGTGTAGGCAGCAACACCCCCCCCTCCCCCAATGTCCCCAAATTGCGAGCGAGTGAAATTTTATTCTCAACACGCAACATGGCGAACCAAGATGGGCTGAAGCAGGTGGATTTAGAGGTAAGTGTAGTGGAATCCATGGTCCAGGACACCCCCATTGCAAGAAGATTTGCCCCCGCAACCAAAACTCAGAGGTAGCAATGGGCGCGGGGTGGCAGCGTATACCCCCTCCCCCCCCGGCAAAGTTCCCCCCCCGACTTCTGCCGGTTCCGCACACATAATGGCGGATCGGCTCCGCCGAGTTCGTTTGACATAAACCGGTTGGGGAGATGTTGATGGAAATGAAGAAACAAATGGACCGCGAACGCGCGCGATGTGCAAGGAATGAAAAAATGAAATGAAAACAAATGCGCAACAAATGCAAAACAAAATGGATGCAAATGCGCAATGGATGATGCCAAAATGGAGGTGAACACGCAGGCACTGAGGGGCGATATGCGAACACAGCGAGGGAAAATGCAGAGCATGGAGTTAAGTCTCCAAGTGGGGCAAGAGGCAATGAGGGCGGGCGGAAGGGGCAAAATGGCGGCACCACGTGGCGGAGCGACTGAACTGACGAGCGGGAGTGTGGAATGTGTCCGGCCCGCGATGGAGACGGTGAGGTCGGGATGACGAGCGACGCCATGACAATTGATGGGGAGACGTGTAGGACGAGACACGAGGGACGACGGAAATTAAAAGAGGTGACGGGAAATTAACAGAGACAGAGATGCAGAAAATAAAGGAGACAAAGGAGGAAACAGCAGAGACGCGGGGCATAGAACAAGCAGAGAATGAATTAAACAAAACGAAAGAGGACCAAGAGACGCAGAAATCAATAGAGGTGAACGAAATACAGGGAATAAAAGACGAGCACACACAGGTAGGGATGGTGGGGGACAATGAGGTTGAGCATGGGGAATGTTTTGTGACCCGGTGCGAGCATCAGGATAGCCTCCTTCAGGAACAGAGGGAGATGGTAGGCTCCCTCGAAGCGGACTGCGACCAGGTAGGTCCGGTCGGGCCGAACGAGGTTGAGCAGGTGAGTGATGCAAACGGGTACACGCGGAGCTTAGGGGGTATGGAAACCCTGGGATTTATTGTGGTAAAGCGAACCCCGATGTGATTGTCCCGGAGAGTGTGGTGAAAAGTGTGAGCAGTACGAGTGTCATGGCGTGTGTGAGTGCATGCGAGGAATTGAACCGCGGACGGATTCAGATGGGAGACATGAATGGCGAGCCTGTGAGGCCGCAAAGGGTAAATTTGGCAACCGCCGACGGGTTCGCCGCGACGGCACGTGCGGAGCCCATGGCGCATTTCACACACGGCCTGCACGCGCGCGTCTGCGCGATCGCGATCCGGCACGAGAACGCTCCACGTTGGATACAAAGCCGGCCACGTGGACGACAAAATGGCGGAGAGTGTTTGGATTTGGAACGGACGGGTCCACATGCGAGCGCGTGTGCGAAGCTCCATGCGCTGCATGCCGCGTGTTCTGTTCGGAACGCGCGGAGCGGGTTTCTGGGACGATACGCTCGGCTGGCCTGCACGGGAAACCGCGCAGGTTCGGTGTACGAGTGACGTCATCGGCACGGACCTCGCAGCGCGGGTTACGGGCGAGCGGCGCGTGTTGGCTCGCATGGCGGACCCCTTGAAGGCGAGTGCTTATTGCGATGCGCAGGGCGACGACAAGGCCTCGAGTATTCGGCCATCGGAAGGGACGAATGGGCAAGCCATAGACGCCGCCTTGGCAGTGTTAAAAAAAAAAAGCCTCGCTCCAAGTACACGGCTCCGGCAGGATGTGGCAAGCATCCTTGTTTGGGCAAGGAGCACTAGTTAGTGGGAAGGGTTTAGCTTAGATAGACTGGCCTCATGGGGGCATGAGCTGTTCTCCATGGGCCCATGGACTAGTTAGAGGGATTTTAGGTTAGATTTAGAATGGAAATGGATTTCGGGAGACACGGACCGACATGGAATGTGTAGTGGGGATGTAGATTAGCTACGTAGATTAAATGGAATGTGCATTAGAGTAAGGGACAACAAGGGAGCACGAGTTAGTTAGGGGAATTTAGCAAGCAGAATGGCAGAGTTGGAGTGTTGGTATGAATTGAAAAGTGAAAAATGTGCAATGAATGAGTATTGGGTCAGCGGGCCGGGTGTGTGAGTGGAGTGAATATGGAATGCATGGTGGCAATGAATGAGTGGGGGAGGAGTGAGTCCCACCCAAGTGACCCCGGGGTCAGAGTAATGTTAGTTAGTGGGTTAGTCAAATTTACCAAAGGAGGTCGTTTTGTTGTTGGTGTGGAAAGAAGGCTCGAAACCTTTTGAAGGGTGCAGGAATCCATGGACCGGCTGGGAGCATGGCTGTTGAAAGGTGAGTATCGAGTAGAGGGCACCCGGGCACCGGACAGTCGGCCAGAGTAGGCCAAGGGTCCAAGGGACGGGGAGTGGGCACGGGCGACCATCGGAAGGGACCCGGAGCGCCAAAATGCCACGTAGGCATCGGAGGGGGGCAATGCCGGGAAGGGCAACCCCCACGTTCATAGGAGCAGGTAAGCTCGGAACAGCCTCAGGGCCCGGGGGTGCCGTAGTTAGAGTCCGGCAGGAGGGAAATCCCTGCCAGGTGAGCACGCTACCCAGCCATGAAATTGTGCAAGGGCACGAGTGAAAATTTGCGGGCAAGGCCCAAATTATAATGGACACCAACACAGGCGACGGGAATCATGGTTGTTTAGAACTATAGTTTAAAGAGCCAGGTGTATGGAAAAAGCCCGTTGTAGTTTAAAGTTAATAAATGCGAGGGTAGTTAGAAAACAATGTACCCCTTCACACCATCCATCCCTTCGCTCTCCCTAGGCCCGCTGGACCCACCTTGGTAAGATGGCTGAAATCTGTGGGAGGCTATTCTGTGGCTTTGTTGGGCCTCGAGACAGGACGCTAGTCTCTCCCTTAGTCCCCTCCAAAAAAGGATCTTAGGGGTTGGGACTAGACGGACAGGATAGGTTAGCCGGACAAAGACAAATAGGAGGGTTAGGGATAAGTAATTATAGAGAAAAATAAAAGGAAAAAAATATATAAATAAAAAGGGGCTAAATTTTGTCGTTTTGTTGTTGCAAACTAAGGGAGTGGGTATGGACAGAGACAGGCAAAGGCGATAGGTTGGGGGAGACAGTAGGTTAGGTCCGAGCCCTGTTCCGGACCGGCCGGCACCACCGCACTCCCTCCACAAACCTCACGGGACCATATCAAGAGCCGGCAGCTTCATATGCCGGTCTGTTGTGCTCCAGCTGCTGGTCCGCATCGCCTTGCCATGCCTCATTTGCCTGCCTTTGTCATGACCCATGCCTGCTACCCTTATTTGCATCGCCCCTGTGTCACCAATCCAACCATGTGCGCCAGGATCATCCAGTGTTTTGCAAGGACTGCCCTGCAGGCAGCCTCACCACGGGACTGCATTTGAGGCAGTCCGTGCGTCCCATTTTGTGTTCTTGCATCCATTTCCATTTCCATGAGCCAGAGACTGCATTGAAGCAGCCTGGCCCCCTCTTCTTGCAATAAGGCAACTTCAAATGGCCCGTGGACGGCGCATGGCGCTGCCGTGTTAGGGTGAGTTGCCTCCAGCAGCTGGGGGTCTGAACGAAATAAAAAGAAGGTTCACTGCAAACAAATACTGAAAGGGGACCTTTTGAGCAGGACCTGAGGATGACTGACCCTCAGCTGCTGTGGCATTCACCCCACCAAAAATGACTGATTTGCTGTGCCTTTTCCCCCACAGATGACAGGTCCTGGGCCATGGTTAGTGTAAATAAGTTTAAAATTCAAATAAGTTTAACCCACCTGTGTGTTCGTCTTAGTGCCAGCAATTTTAGTTAAGTTGTCCGTGTGAGTCTGTTAGTTTAGTTACGCAGCGCACTAGGTTTATTTATTTATGGGACAATGTATG
>CM068955.1:12929996-12942337 GCA_035128595.1 Eptatretus atami
GACTCTACTGCTCCACCTAGCGGTCGTGCTTGCCGCCGACACCCGGCCCCACAACAATATCTCAGCATAATTTTTTGCTGAAGTTTGTCGCTCAGTTGTTCGCTGCTGTCATCAGTGCCGAGATGTCAATGGTGGTCACTTTATGCATTTGCAAAAATAAATCAGGTAAGTCAGCCTTCTTTTTACTGTAGTACTTATGGGTTTTCTTTAATAAAAAAAAACATACAAAATATTACTTGAAGAAGTGTGCCCATGTTATTTTGGGAGACCCTGTATTGAGTAAAGTTGAATATGTTCTTGCAATATACTACTTTGGCCTGAAGTACCCAATCAAAATTAATGGCTCTTGTTTGCAGATGTATAAATATTAAATGAGTTATCAGTGTTTATGCTATGTTGCAAACTGTAAAATGCCTTTATTGGTCTATATCATTGCTTTTTCGCTGAAACATTCTTTCTGTGGACACAATTTGTCAATTTGTGTCGCAAAAACGAGAATTCAAGGTCAGGTCAAGTCGGATCTGTGACTTGCTACAGGTACCATGAAAACTTGTCCTATATGTTCCATGGATGGGTTGGCGGCGACTAAACTGAGTCCCCCACCAAGCTTCCTGCTGAGGAGGGTGTATGGACATGACTGACCCAGCAGGACTCAAAACAAAATCTGTGAAAGGGCGGAGGACCTTCGAGTGAGCCAACAGGCATCCATATCTGGCATGCCCAACTGTGTCCGTGGATATCCTCCTGCAGTTGGGTTAGCCATTCCTAGGATGGTGGTGGCAGGATTTGAACTCCGACCATCGTAAGACACTTCATTCCGCAACATACACGAAAACCATGAATCCAACCCAGAAGAACCCACTCCAGGGGTGTACCTCCTTGTGCAGCTGGCATTCGCAGGGCAGCTCACCGGATGATGGGAATTGGACAAAGCCTTTGGGGACCCCCAGTCTCTGATGATAGGGGGGAAACAACGGAGCAACCCTGCTGGGTGGGGTTGTGGTGGTGTGTGTCTGGGTGGTGCTGAGGTGTCGTCCGCCACATGGCGGATGCTTCAGGTTAACCCTTCAGCTGGGTGCCTGGAATGCCTCCAGTCTAAAAGATGACGATCACTTGTCTGTGCATTCCTAAACTGCTGGACGGAATGTGTTAATAACTGCTGGTTTTACTCAGTGTATGCGTGGGAAGGATTTAGGGGGTCAAAAAGATTCATGATTGTGGGTTCCTTGAGCATGACCACCTGGACCTAGGACATGATCTCGGCCTTATTGGTATATGACCATCTACAATTGTGTATGCAACGACTTATTGCGCACACATTAAGTTCATAAGCAACTCCATTCTTGCCGAATACATGGCTCGACCCATGGCCTCTAGCAATGGGTTTGAGAACATTACCCAACATGGAGTGGAGAAGGAAAAAGTTTAAGCGCTATTATACATTTATACGGTGACATGACATAGTCATCGTAGAAGTGGGGAAATTATCCCGCTCTTAAGGCCTAAGTCACATTTGCTCTACGGCGAGGATACGACAGCCGTACGCCCTCTGAATTGACAGAAACGTGCAGCGGCCGCAGAGTTTCTGCGGTGGCCTCAGGGTGGCCCTACGCCATTTGCTATATTTTACAGGTTGTAAGGTCGCCGTGGAATTATAACGCGGAGTTATAACTTTTTTCATTTCTACGTTCGCCGTAGAAATTCGACAAGCCGAAAAAAAAAACTGGTAAAAAAACAAAAAATTAACCCATTCGTAACCGTCCGTCTGGCCGCACGTTCGCCTTAGGGCCCCTGCGGTCGCCTTGCAGGCACCTTGAGGCTACCTTGCGTCTGCCTTGAAAATTATATGGCCGCCGCAGGGCCCCTTAAGGTCACCGTGCGACATCAAATCAAAGACCGTACGGCAACCCCACGTTTTCGGTCTCCACAATTTCTAAGACCTAAGGCCTAAGTCACATTTGCTCTACGGCGAGGATACGGCGGCCGTACGCCCTCTGAATTGACAGAAACGTGCGGCGGCCGCAGAGTTTCTGAGGTGGCCTCAGGGTGGCCCTACGCCGTTTGGCTATATTTTACAGGCCGTAAGGTCGCCGTGGAATTATAACGTGGAGTTATTAACTTTTTTCATTTCTACGTTCGCCGTAGCAATTCGACAAGCCGAAACAAAAAAACTGGTAAAAAAAACAAACAAAAATTAACCCATTCGTTACCGTCCGTCTGGCCGCACATTCGCCTTAGGGCCCCCCTGCGGTCCCCCTGCGGTCGCCTTGCGGTCGCCTTGCGGGCACCTTGCGTCTGCCTTGAAAATTCTATGGCCGCCGCAGGAACGCCCTAAGGTCACCGTGCGACATCAAATCAAAGACCGTATGGCACCCCCACGTTTTCGGTCTCCACAATTTCTAAATACGCCATGCGGCTCCCCGAAAAATAAAAACATATGTGACTGCTACATTGTGTGACCGTGGAAATACTGCGGCCGCCGTATAATTGCTAGTGGCCGTAGATTTTGGAGACCCCACGGCCGCTGTGGCAAATGTGACTTAGGCCTAAATACGCCGTGCGGCTCCCCGAAAAATAAAAACATATGTGACTGCTACATTGTGTGACTGTGGAAATACTACGGCCGCCATATAATTGCTAATGGCCGTAGATTTTGGAGACCCCACGGCCGCCGTGGCAAATGTGACTTAGGCCTAAGGACGAGTTATTTGCAAGTAATCTGATTTGGTTCAGTTTTATTTCAGTGCTTTGCTAACTTTGTTGAGTGTGCAAGAAAAGAAACAAAAATAAAGTAAAGTAAAATTCTCAACAACCCCTCTTTACCTCCACCACAAATCAATTGATTCATCCTCAAAGACAGCTCATGAAACCAAGTCGAAAATGTTACAGAACAATATTGTGATTGTATGAGAATGGAAAGAAAAGTTAAATACAATGGCACAGTATGGTGATTGAAAATAAGGCAAAAATAAAAATACAGAGTACATATGCAGTGATTACTTTAGCATAAGATGCAGAAGAAAAGATTTTAAAAAAAACTGACTTGTGGATGAGACAGGAGCCCATTGGATTTTTCCAGGAAAGGGGAGAGGGTACGGCAGAAGGAGCTAAGCCAAATGACAATATTGGCCCATCCTCTCCTCCATGACGTTCTCCAAAGCTTATGACTTCCAACTCCCAGTAGAATGAAGGAGCCTGAGAAAGGCGTACAGTGAATTGACATCCGACTTATTGAAGCTACTCTATTTCACCATCACTTTGTTCAAAAGTTATTGTTGATAAATAATCGATAACTTGATTAAAATTTAAGGATGCAGAGTTTAAAGTAGTCTCCACTGCCATATAACATGACACACTCCTTACATTTGGCCTGACCAGGCCAAACAGATAATATCAGAAGAGAAGGAGAAAACGAGACTCCACGGCTCACTCCAATAAATGATTTACTTTTATTTTATTTCCTCATATCAGATGTGTCGGTGCTGATTTTTTAATAAAAGCAAACACAAAACAATTCATGCAAATACGTGTATGATCCAGGACACTCTAAAAAGTGGAACACCGAAGAAGAAAAATCTCAAGTTGAACAAGTTTACGGAATTGTCCGATCAGCTAAAATTTACAAGTCAAACATAATTAACATCAGTAGCATTTGTAGTGGCATCAAGCGCTTATCTGCCATTCCGGTTTTCATAGTCATAGTATCGCCTGTTCAAAGGATGTCGGACGGAGAAACAAACGAGGAGTTGTGTTCATACAGAAGCTTTTGGCTGTTTATTAATAATCCAAAGCGTCGAAAAGCTCTGAGTAACTCCCAAAGGATAACGTAAGACTCCCAATCGGCTCCCAAAGGACAAGACTCAGTGAAACACTTTTAGTTCTCTTGTCTTAATAGAAAGCGCTTCTATGCAGAACAGGGATTAGCTCACAAAACAGGCCTCTTCATGCCGATGGCCTCGTAGTTTGACCTGAACCTCATAATACAGTGTCGCCTCGCAACGCAGGATTAGCTTAACAGCACGATGTGAACTTTGCAGGGTGATGTGAGCTTTAAGCTTTGCAGGGTGCTCAGAGCTTTGCATCAAACCACAGAGTGAAAAGCTTCGCCCCAAACATCCGCCGAACTGGTTCTGCCCAGAACATCCGGTCTTCTGTTTAAACTAAAAGTCATGTGGCTAAAAGGATAATAACTCTTTACTCATTGACAAATGTCATGACTGGCATTACAGCATCGATGCTTTCGGTTGAACAACATTTGCCTGTATTCGGAAAAATACTGTTCAGGTGTAGATTTGGCTTTCTTAATTTCGTTCCATTTGGCTGTCGAGAATGCAGTTCCGGCTATTGATTTAGCATTCATGTTTAGTTGTACAGTGGCTTCTTGGGGCTTGTAGTACCTGCTGTTACTGGCATGGAATTAAGCCAGAGACAGTACAGTGGTATCATTATGGGCTCCAGTCGATAAGAACACATAGGGAAGATTAATTTAGTCGTCACTTGTCAACACTTGGGAGAAACAAAGCTGGACCGTGCACAGTGGTATACCTGGGTCCAATGTTAAGCATTCAATGCTGAGGAAACCTGCACTCAGAAGGAGCAAGCGAGAAGCCAAATGCACCATATAGCTTTAACTGACCCCACCCTGGACACCATCAACCCTTCGGTATCACCAAAATGCTTTCCACTGTCGAATTCGTTCCTCTCTTTTCCTCACATCATTGTCGGAATAGAGGGACAGCTAACACAGGAAGGCAAATGCCATGTCTTGGTTTTTCATTTTTGGCCAGTGTCAGATGTTCCTTCGGGCATATTGCTGCCACAATGAGAATTAGCAAAACCGATGTAATCAATTCTTTATTGCAGTTTAAAAAAATGCAGAATACAACATCATAGTTACCCTCGCCGAAGGATTCGGAGAGGGTATTATTGCATTTGAGTCCGTTTGTTTGCCTGTCTGATTCTTTGTTTGTTCATTACTTGGCAATTTATTTATTGTTTTAACAAGTACGTATGTTGATCGCTTCCGTTTGTTTGTGTGTTTGTGTTTGTTTGTTTGTCTGTCTATCTGCTCGCCTCCAGCCCAAACCGCTCAACCAACGTTCTGAAATTTTCAGAGGTTAATGGCACTGACCCTGCGACGGTCCCTCATTGATGTTTCATAAAATTCGGTCGACCGAAAAGGTCTACACAGGCCAATAGGCCAATTTGAGCCAAATTTTCTAAAATCCTCAAATTTCATCCGATTGACTTGAAATTTGAACAAGATTTGCACATCAGGTCATTGAACTCAACCACCTATTACTGTTGATGTTATCATAGGTCAAAAGGTCAACATAGTCCAAAAGGTCAACCCAAAATAGGCCAATTTTAAAAATTGTTTCTAACTGTCAATTTTCATCTGATTGATTTGAAATTTGAAGACCATTTGCATATCAGGTTGCTGAATTCAACCACCTATTAATTTTGAGATCAACATAGGCCCAAGGTCAACAACTTAGGTGAGATTTCCAAAATCCTTAATTTTCATCTGATTGACTTGAAAATATTGAAAAGGATTTACATTTCAGGTCACTGAATTCAACCACCTATTATTTTTGGGGTCATCATGGTCAAATGGTTTGGCAAAAACGTCAAATTGACCAAAATGTCAGCATCGGCCAAATTTCTAAAATCCTCAATTTTAATCCAATTAACTTGAAATTTGAAGAGCATTTGCAAATCAGGTCACTGAATTCAACCACCTATTAATTTTGAGGTAAACATAGGCCAAAAGGTCAACATAGGCCAAGAGGCCAATTTGGGCCAAATTTTCTAAAATCCTGAATTTTCATCCGATTGACTTGAAATTTGAAGAGCATTTTCATGTCAGGTCGCTGAATTCAACTACCAATCACTTTTAAGATCAAAAGGTCAACACAGGCCTCATTTATAAGATTGATAGGGTCAAAAACTAAATATATCACGATATCTCAAAAAGTTGTGAATGAGTTGAATAGGTGACAAGAACAAATGGATTGGATTTTGGTTCGGATCCAGTCCATCAGTAGGATACAAAATGTGAACTGTTCCACCTGGCAGAGGTATGCGCTCTACCGAGTGCCACATTCTACTTTGTGCTGTTTTTCCAAGTTGTTACTCCAGGAGTGATTTTCATGTTTGTCCGCACAGAACTTTAGTGTTTTTCTCCGCAACTGCTTGTCTGATCGAGACGAAATTGGCACCATAGTAGCAACTACTCAAGTGGAATATTTTATTGATAATTATGATGTTGTCGGTCACGTGGTGTGGCAGCCATGTTGGAAAAACGGAAAAACTTTGGACCTCTATCTCTGAAATTGCACCAATGAAAAAATTGAAACTTGGCACATAGCAAGTGCTCCTCATGGGGAATAAGTGATTTTTATTAATGATGTCATCGGTGCCTTCATTATGATGTCATAATTACATATGTAGAATGTATACATTCTGATGTGTAATGTGAAACACCAAAATAATCTGATCAGTATGAACATTTTTGAGGGTCATCTCAGGATAAAATGGTCCACAGAAAAAACTTTGATGATGCCATCGGTCACGTGATTTGGCAACCATATTGTTTTTGAAAAACTAAAACCTTCCAAAATCTTCTTCATTGAAGTGGCTGAACAGATCGAGGCGAAACTTCATACATATGACCGCCTATTCATGAGGAACAAAAAGTTCCCACCTATGATGTCATAGGTCACATGAATTGGCAACCATATTGGATTTACCCTAAAACCTATAAAAATCTTCTCTAAAACGGCAAGACAGATCGAGGGGAAACTTCACACAAATATTCCTCAAGCCTTGGGGAGACCAGGGTGTTCACGAATAATTGATAGGTCACTTGGTTTGATAGCCAAATTGGATTGAAGGAAAATATTGTAAAAAAATTCTCTCTCTTGAACCGCTACGTCAATCGACATGAAACTTCAAAAAGTAGACGGGCAACATATTTTTAAAATTTTAACCTGATAAGTCGGATGGTTACTATTAATATTATTATTTTATTTTTATTATGGAGAAGCCAAAATTATTTATTTTTTTGATCCACATTGGTTTGTTGATTTTTTTTTGCATTTTTTTTGATATTTCGTCTTCCATTTGATTTGAATTTAATTTTTTTTAATTACAAATTTACCACCAGAAGAGTTGGCTCACACCAACTCTTCAAGACTGCACGGAGTAAGTATTCTATGAATACCAACTAGTTTCAATGAGTCTTCTTTGTCTGCCCAACCTGTCCAACTTTTTTTGATTTAATACATCTCTGCTCTTTTACTTTCATGTGTGTGTGTGTGTGTGTGTGTGTGTGTGTGTGTGTGTGTGTGATATATTTGTGGAGTTCTACTGGAGCGTTCTGATGTGTAATGTGAAACACCAAAATAATCGTCATGATCTCCTGAATTGATGAGGCTAATTAACTACAAAGAGTCCATGTTTTAAATGCACACCTTATTAAGGTGTATAGGGCAGCTTAATAAGTCCTTCCGTGGCATGGCATTCTATTTACAAAATAAACAAGAAAAAGGACAATCAGACATTGCAGACCCTCGCTTGGACTTCTTTTGAGTGGTGTATTTTTATAGGTTTTAGGATAAATCCAATATGGGTGCCAAAACATGTGACCTATGACATCATATGTGTGAACCTTTTGTTCCTCGTGGAGAGGCAGTCATACCTGTAAAGTTTCACCTCAATCTGTCCAGCCACTTCAAAGAAGAGGATTTTTGAAGGTTTAAAAAATATATATATATGGCTACCGAATCACGTGACCGATGGGCCATCAAAAAATTTTCTGTGGACTATTTTATCCTGAGATGACCCTCATAATTTTTCATACTGATCGGATGTGGCATTCTACATCTGCAATTATGATGTCATAACAAAGGCACATATGAAAACATTAAAACAAAAATCACACTTTTCCCTCACAAGGAGTACTTGCTCTGTGCCAAGTTTCATTTTTTTCCTTGGTACGGTTTCAGAGATACAGAGGTCCAAAGTTTTTCCGTTTTTCCAACATGGCTCCCACACCACGTGACCGACAACGTCATAATTATCAATAAAATATTTTGCATGAGTATTCGCTCCTATGGTGAAAATTTTGTCTCAATCCGACAAGCGGTTGAGGAGAAAAAAACACTAAAGTTCTGTGCGGACAAACAGACACAGACAGACAAACAAACAAACAGACCCAAATGCAATACCCTCTCCTCTGGCGAGGGTAATGAGACATATCCGTGAAAGAAAGCTCACCTTGGCTGGGATAGGGCAAGATGCATACAGAAAGCAGCCTCGAGGGAGGTTAATTCTTGGCCTCTCATTTTCTCCAAGAAACAAGACACGTGAGAGAGAAATAGAGAGCACACAACCTCGAGGAGGAGGAAAATCTCTTTGCAAATCCCATGTCATGTCATGTAGCTGTGGGGGAGGGGGAGCGGATGAATACATGAACAAAAGATGGAACGTTAAAAAAATTGAAAAGAAACAAAAGCTGTCAAAGACCGGTTGGTAATAATTATGGAAACAGGAAAAACACAAAATAAAATCGCATCCCATGTGTAAAAGTGACACGCTCCATCGTACAGTTATCTGTTTATACACAACACTGTGATTGCTTGTCATGCAATTAATGAGGAAGTGCAGGACAATAAAAGTGAAGGTGGTGATATCATCATGGTGTGGAGGCACAGATCACATCCCATAACATCCGGAGCTACGCGATCTGTGAGCAACAACTGCTGTCTGCCACACAAGCACATTGTCTCTGCCAACTGCCCATTAACCAGGAGGTGGGGTTGTGGTCAGGCATAATAATAATCCAAAACAAAGCCCTACCGCTCCTATAATTGCAACATAGCATTAAACGCATGTGTGTCTCGTTCGGAGAGTATGTCGTCTTGTTCTCCTTTTGCCTGGTCTTATCTTGCGGCTTGGAGAGGTGATATGAATAGACCGGAGTTGCGCTATAGAATTCCGAATGACCAAAGCTAGAGACGGCTTCGCCCTCCAATATCTCTGTGTGTCTCTGTGTCTGTGTCTGTGTCTCTCTACACCATTTTACACACCGATGTTCACGCTTCTTCTTCACTTTCCGACTTTCCTTTCTTTTCAATCTTCTCACTTTTCTGACACTTTTCATTTCCTTCTTTCGGAATGTTTGCGGCTTTTTCACACAACACACATCTAGCCCCCAGCATGCTTTCCACTAACACCGGTTGCTGGCAAGCTGTTTCAAAGGTACTGCCCTCCTTCGCATCTCGGACAAGATACCACAGCCACACAAACTATCGTGTTCGGTGAGTGATTACCGTGACCTCCATATGATTAAGGCGCTGTTGGAGCTGAAGCTGACCAGGAGGTGGTGTGCGGGAGTCAAGCCTGAACCGCTGAGTCGTGGATCAACAAAGGTTGCAAAAGATGTGTCCGAGTGTGAAGAAAACCTCACACTTCATCCATCACACCCTCATTTCATAACGTCTCTTCCCAAACTCTGTTCTTCCTTTGGGTGTTTGGATGCATTTTCATGTAAGGGTGTGGAGTCATTGCAATAAGGCATCTGAGGGTGGGCATTATTGCGTAGGGGATAAGGGGAATGTATGTGCATTGTAAATGATTGAATACTAGCAAATGCCACTCATCGCTTTGCTGAATGGAATGAAGGGAACCGAGAGAGGGGGTGAGAGAAAGAAAGAGAGGGGGAGTGATGGAGAGAGAAGGAAGAAAGAGAGAAGGGAAGGAAGAGGATGGAGGGGGAGAGAAAGAAAGGGGAAGGAAAGAGAGGAAGGAGAGAGAAGTGGGGGTGAGTGAAGAGGGGGGGTAGGGAGGAGGGGAGAGGGGAGTGAGAATGGTGAAGAGAGAGAGAAGAGAGAGGAGGAGAGGAGAGAGAGAGAGAGAGAGAGAGAGAGAAGGAGGGGGCTAGGAGGGGTGGAGGGGTGAGAAGGGGTGAGATGGGGGGAGCTAAAAAAAAAGGGGTGAGCGAGGAATGGGGGGGAGAGTGATGGAGGAGGAGGAAAGAGGGGTGGGGAGAGAGAGAGAGGGGGGGGGGGTAGGGGAGCAGGTAGGGGCGGGGAGCGAGGAAAGGGGGGGGGAGAGTGATGCCTCACACCATCATCACTTACACCTCGGGAGGGAAGGGTTGCAAGGAGGGGGGGTGGGAGCGATGAAAAAGAGTTGTGGGATGAGAGTGCTGGCACTTATCTTTGGAGGGGGAGCGAGGAGGGGACAGAGAGAGAGAAAAAAGGAGGGGGAAGGGGGAGGAAGAGAAAGAAGTGTGGGATGAGTGCTGCACTTTATTAGGAGGGGGGCAGTGAGGAGGGCAGAGAGAGAGAGAGGGAGGTGAGGAAAGAAAGAGGAGGGGTGGGGGGGGGAGGAAAAAGATAGATAATGTGAGTAGGGGGAGTAAGTAGGAAAAAAAAAAAGAGGATAAATGGAGGGAGGGTTAGCAAAGAGAATGTTTGTTCTGTTTTATGACCAGCATGCACCCGCACGAACAACACACACACACACAGCACACACACACACTACACAACAACACACACACACACACACACACCACACATCACACTTTATTTTAGATACTTTGCTTTGTCCTTTTTTGAATAAACCCACCTTTTCCCACTTTCCCCTAACAGCCGCAGGCACGGTTCCCCATTTACTTCATTCATCTCACAGGTATGGTAAACCAACCTTGGGCATGAAGATGCAGCCAGAGGGGAGTGCTGCGGATAGGGTCCATTGTCTTTTTATATACTCATTGTGTTTTGGAGTTATCTGAACCACAACCATCACAGTGGTGATGTGTAGGATTTGGAACACTCCACCGATGACCGTAACAATATGTACATTGAAAGCAATTTAATTAAAATGCCGTTTTTGTCACAATATATATATTTATAGGGTGTTGTAAAGGATCATCGCTGAAAGGGAGCAGTAGTTAGGTAGATTTTCAAAAGTTCACATTATCATGAGGCCAAAACAACACTGTTTTTGCCTTCAACAGGACAAAATAGTGAATGTGGAACATGAAAAAATATTAAAAACCTGAGAAAGTCAAAGGATAAAAAAATCTTTCTTGGAAAAAAAAAGATAAACAAAGGTTAGAATATGAATAAAAAGAGAGTAAACAAGTTAATGACATAAGTAAGGGAATGTAAATCTGTCAATGTATACTAAATGAATCCGAAGAGGTGAAAAAGGTCGAGAGACAGAGAGATGAGAGAGAGAGAGAGAGAGAGAGAGAGAGAGAGAGAGAGAGAGAGAGAGAGAGAGACGATTAACTTAACACGACGATTCTCCAGACACACTACCGAACAACGGACCAAACACCACGAAAAACCAACAGCAAACCAACGAAAACTGTACCAACGAATGAACAAGCCAACCCCACCCACCAGACTCACACCCCATGAAAAAAGATCCAGATGACGGTGACAACCTGAACCGAAGAATCTCAGAACACACGAACAAAAGAACCTGCCCAGGAGAAGGGGGAACAACCAACAGGGAGAAGAGGGAAAACCAACAGCAGAGAGAAGGGAAACCCACCAACAAGCAGGCGACAGGCCCAAGACAGAACGGCGACGACAAAAGAATGCGGTGGAGAGGAAATTCGGAGCGCGGACAAGCATGGGATACAGAAGAACAAAGGGAGATGAAGCTCTCAGGAAGGAAAACTTGAAAATTTATAGTGAACTTTGTTGTCAAAAAGACAAACGGCTGACAACACTCGGAGTGGAGGCCATCAGTTACGAGGCGAACAAATCATGGCTTTGGATGGGAGAGTGAGTTGTAATCGGAGAGATAACAGCTTCTTCCAAAACTGAGGAAGAAGAAGGAATTGCAAGAAATGTGAAGTTGAATTCACACAGCAGAAAAACAGAGAACAAAACTCGGACGGAGCTGCAGCAGACAATAAACCTGATTAAGACAGATTCACAAGTCAGCCGGTAGATCTGGACCGCTACACATAACATGACTGGTAAACCTGAATATGAAACCTGTTTCATGGTGTTCTCCAGGTGTCATACAAACCGTCCCACCACCAGGTTTCTTGATCGGTTCCCTGAAAAATATCTCGCTCTCTGCGTTCTTCCTCCACCCTATTATCCTTCTGACCACTCCGTGCTCTCAAAAGTGGACGTCGCTCTGAAGCTAATCAGAGAACCACCTCCCAGCCCCTGAGGGCACTTTCACTCAGGCCCGACTTTTTGCACGGCCTCCAAACACCCACAACACTTCTAGACGTCTCCCAGCGCTAACGTCTTCACATCAACTCACTCCTGGGAATCTTTCAAAGAAAGCCTTTCTCTCTCTTC
>CM068955.1:12942362-12955257 GCA_035128595.1 Eptatretus atami
GAGAGAGAGAGAGAGAGAGAGAGAGAGAGAGAGAGAAACTATACCTGTGTGCATTCCAGTGGAGGAGGGGGTGGGGTAGGACGAACAGTGTCTATATAAAGCTGTCTTAATGTCTGCCTTTGTCTGTCTACCATGGACAGGCGTTCACCTGAAAGAAACATTAGAGAGATGAAACATGAGGGAGAAGAATAGATAAAACATTTTCAATGTTCAAAAAAGTTACCAAAATAAATCAGCCATCCTTATGAGGGACATTCTATAATAAAATGGCATGTTATCAAGTTCAGAATGAGGGGAAGATGACTTCATATACCATGATCGTTTGATGTAACTGAACAACAATGGTGGTTAAGCAGCCCAACTGTGAACTCCTGGATTGATGCTTCATTTAGTGGGGTTACTTCTCTGGGATCCCATTACTATTTTGAGCAGAACTAAGCTTGAAGTTGGTTCTCGGTACTTTAATATATTATCTTTAAAATGAAGTCCTATAACTTTGGCGTATCGGTGAAGAATGGCCGCTTGAGGGCGTTTTCCAAGATGGCCACCATGACAATGTCCTATATATTAGATACTAGCGAATACAACCCGTCGCTGTGCTGATGGGGACAAAAATGGGGGGAGAGGGAGGGAGAGAGAGAGAGGAGGCAGGTGTAGGGTGAGAGTGGGGAGGGGAGGCAGAGAGGATGGAGAGGGGGGAGTAGGGGGAGGTGGGGAAAAGTGGCACCTCACGCAAACGTGGCTTCTCACTGCTGTGGGAGGGAGGGCTGCATGAGTGAGAGGAGAGGAAGAAGGAGAGAGAGAGAGACAGAGAGAGACAGACAGACAGAAACAGAAACAGACACAGCACACAGAGAAGGAGAGTGTCAGAGATGTGGGAGGAGGAGTGCTGCATTTCATGAGGAGAGGGGAGCGAGGAGAGGACAGAGTGAGAGAAAAAGGTGTGGGGGGGGGAAGGGGGGAGAGGAGGAAAAAAAAAAAACAAGACAGGTGAGGGGTGGAGGTGTGGTTAGCAAAAGAGAATGATATGTGCCGCTTAATGACGTGGACACACGAAAAAAAACGTGTCAGAAGCGGCTGTACACACGACAAAAAAGTTTTGTGAAGTAATCGCGCGTGGCAAGTCTGCAAAAACTTTGATATTCCAGTTACAGAAAATTTGTGGGGAAAATGAACCAAAGCAATCACTGAAAACAGTGGAAGTACTTACGATGCATGTACGACCTACTGATCCCATCGAGCATGACATAGGAAACAAATGCATTGAGACCAGATATACTGAGGTGCAAAAAAAAAAAGAGAAGGATTGCTAAATATGAAGGTGTTAATACCAGTGATTTTGGACTAACGATGCAGAAATCAAGAAAATGACCAAATACCAAGACCTCAAGCATGATGTGAGAAGATTCTGGAAGCAAAGTTGTACCAGTGAAAGCTGGACCTACAGGAATGATGACAAAGAACTTCGTAGAGATATTATACATAGGGGCAATACCTCTGGGCACTCACCTGGTAGTGGCCAACTACAGCACTTACTGTGTACAAAGCAGAAACTTTGAATAGGTTTCACCGAAACACAAAGTTTCATTCAGCCAGAGGTTTCAGGGATATGTTCACAAACATTATTCTTTATAAACAGCTGTATGTGACGGGTGGATTTAAACAAAAAATTTGGCTTGGTAATTTAGAAAATACATTAATACGGCGAACGGCTCGAAAATTGGGTGTTATTTCACAACCACTCGCTCAGGGTGACGGGGCACAAACCACCCGCTCAGGGTGACGGAGCACAAACCACTTGCTCAGGGTGACGGAGCACAAACTCACTCGTACGCAGTGAACGGACGCACGGAAGCCAAACTTTCTACAGTGTGACGGAGACACGAAGAACCTACGGTCGCACTCAGGTAGTGGGCCAGGAGACACGAAGCCAGCCACTGGGCAGGTTGCCCAGGAGCACGAACCAACCGCTGCAGGGTGCCGGAGCACGAACCAGCTCGCACAGGGTACGGCGGAGGAAGCGACGGAACGGCAGCTCGCTAAGAGGGGAGGTGCCGAAGAACGAACCTAACCGACTCAGGGGAAGAGAAACAAGGAGAAAGAGAAGAAGCAAAGGAAGAAGAGAGAAGAAGAGGTAAGAGAGAGGAGAAGAAGGAGAGAGAGATCAGAGGAAGAGAGAGAGGAAGAGATAAGGAGAATAGGAAGGAAAAAGAAGGAAGAGGGGGAGAAGGGGCAGGTGAGGAGGAGAGAATAGGAGACGAGAGAGGAGCAGACAAGGAGAGGGTTGCAGGAGCAGCCCGACCACATCGCATCATAGGAAAGGGGGGGGAGGAGAGGCCGAGAACACGCCACGTGGCAGGGGAAACGCGGGAAGGAGGTCGCGAACGGAGCACGAACAAGCGGGCGGCTCAGGGTGCCGGAGACAACAAGAGGAGCACGTTCACGGGGGTCAGGGAGGGTCGGAGCACAGAACACAGCTCGTGGCTCAGGGAGTAGCCGGCCAGGGAAGAAGAGAGATCATAAGGACGGAGTGAGAGGGGGAGGCAGCAACGAGAGAAGAAGAGTTAGAGAGTGGAGAGAAGAAGAGCTAGGGGACGGAAATAGGGAGGGGATAGAAGGGAAGAGCGAGGGGGGAGGTAGTAAGGGGTAGAGGAGAGAGAAGAGCAGGAGCAGAGAAGATAGAGCAACAGGAGGGAGGGATGAGAGCAAAGAAAGGGGAAGGAGAGAAGGAGTAAAGAAGGAGGGAGTAAGAGAGATTAGAGGGAGGGGGGGAAGGGAGGAGAGGGAGGGAGGAGAAGGGAAGAAGGAGAAGCACGAACCCGAGGTCACTCAGAGGTGGCAGGAGCACGAGACCGACTTACGGGCGGAGTCAGGGGGTGCAGGAGCGAACGAACCACAGTGCGCGCTCAGCGGTGACACGAGGGCACGAAGCGGCGACTCGCTCAGAGAAGGAGGAGGAACGGAGAGCACGAGAACCACATCGCAGTCGCAGGGTGGAGCGAGAGGCACGAAGACCACAAATCGGTTCAAGGTGGACGAGGAGCATAACGGCACTAGTCGCTCAGGGTGACAGGAGAGCACACCAACTCACCAGTCAGGGATGGGCGAGAGCAAGGAGCCCACGATAGCTTCAGAGGTGGAACGGAGCGCAACAACCACTCGCTTTACAGGAAGTGACGGAGCACGAACATTCGCATCCAGATGTAAGGGAGGCACGAGTCACTATCGCTCAGAGGTGCCAAGAGCAAACGAACGCAACGCTCAGGGTGCCGGAGCAACGAACCAGACCGCTCAAGGGTGGCGGAGAGCAACGGGGAAAGCAGCGAGCGGAGCATCAGGGAGGCCAGGGAGGGGACGAACGCACTGCGGCGCTAAGGGTGGGCAGGAGCACGAGACCGAACTCGCACATGCACAGGGGGTGCAGGGAGCACGAACCCAGCTGCTCAGTGGTGCCGGAGGCACGAAACCACATCGTTCAGGTGCGGGAGACGACGAATCCACATCGCTAGGGTGACGTAGGCGACCACGAATCACTCGCGTCAGGTTGCCTGGAGCACGAACCACTCGCTACAGGGAGGGTGCCGGGAGTTCAACGAGACCACTTGTGCTCAGGCGTGCCAGGGAGGACATGAAGCCAAAGGTCGCATCGAGGAGGCTGCCGGGAGCATGGAAGACGACGGTCCTAAGAGGTGAGGAGCATGGGGAACCACCTCGCATCAAGGGTTGATGGAGCACCAACCACTCATCTCAAGGTCAAGGAGCAAGCGACCAACTGAGGCACTGCCCGCAGTGGGTGAAGAAAGGAGCACCGAGCCGATTTGCTCAGGTGACGGGAGCAACCAAACCACATGAAATGGCTCAGGATGAGGGAGCATTAGGCACTCGCTCTGAATGGCGTGGCATGGCAAAAGCGTCCGCAGAGAGTGAGCGGTTTGCTCAGAATGACGGATCATGGAACCGCTGTCGACAATGGGTGCTAAGCAAGTGGCTTGAGCACTCATGCAAGTACTCCAATTAAATGGTTGGTAAAGAACAGTTGGCCAGTCTGTTGCTGCATACCATGAAGTATACCTTTAACTCTAAAGCCAGTCTTCACCACGCATGCAGCAGTAAAGGAAATAAAATGAATTTGTTCAAAAAATGACTATCCACAAAAGAGTTGCTGCTTCACGCAGAACAACCCTGGAAATATCCAATGTGAAATATACATTGCAAAAAATCCACCATTTTGCCTGCTCGTCTGTGCACATGTCACGTGGTACATCGGTTCGAGTTCCGCGCAAACGTTAAAACTTGTTTTTTTTTAAACGTACGTTTTTTTAAAAACCAGATTTGCTTTGATTCCCTGCAGAGCACCTCGCGAAACCTTCGAAAATATAGACAAAGATCGACAGGGTGCGAGGTCTTGCATTGAATGCATTAAATTATGCAGCTCAATGAAGCTCGTTAATTTTGTTACATTCCTAAAAAAAATTTGTTTACTCAATACAATTCTCCAAGCAGTAGAAAAAGTTAAGTTTCATGCGTCAGAAATTACACATCTTGTTGTGTATTTATGGAGAAGGAGGGAACATAGCCTTGTTTTCTTAAAGTAAATAGGTATATCAGCTTAGTTATAAGACTCGTTATTTCTTTAAATGATCAGATTCCACAACAGATTTCGACACTTGTTTTAGTCCCGACGATATTCCATCCTAAAAAGGGAAATAATATTTTGATGATCTACTTTAATTAGTCCGTGAGAGTGGATCATGGAAAATCGTATCATATAATACATGAAATCGCTCCAAGCTCCTGATTTGAAAACTTATAGGACTTACAAAAATGATGTATACACAACGATTCGTAGCCATGATGTACAGGCATTCGATACGAGTGAGGAAAGTGAAAAATAAACTTTATTGTTAAGAAATCGTTGCGGCCTTTTCTAAGTCAAGGTGAGGTTGAGCAGGCCAAAAAACATGGCGGCTTCAGACCCCTGTGAGGTTACGCAGGTAACGCCTTAAGACCCCAGAGAGCGAGGTGGCCAAGGATCGCCTGATGAAGGATATAATTAAATAAGGCCGTTAATTATCTTCAAAAGGGGTGTTTTAATTAACCCAAACACCCAATTTTCACTCAAGCACTTCCTTGGAGTTTTCTTAGTATGTATGCAAAATTTCATAGTTTTGGAGTTATGGAGGACACACACACACACACACACACACACACACACACTGCCATTTATTAGTCGAGATGCAGTCGCTCCGTTTGTCATTCAGATTTACTCAAGGTGTCCTTTTTGGGGTTTGTATGGATGCTGAATTCATTTGTCACACATACGACACTCATAGGCATCTAGAACTACTGGAAGCGCACTTTTATTGGCATTTCAAGACACACAAATTAGGATGATAACGTGGAAAGTATATATTTGCCTTGTGTTGCCGAAATTATCATCTTAAAGTCACTTCTTGGGACAGTGAACCATTGGAATAGACTATCCATACTAGCAAAACATACACAAATACTGAAAACATCCATTGAGTGAAGTGAGATAAATTACAATCAATTGACCCACAAAAGGACAACAAGCAGATTTCTAATGAGTTATTACCTTCACCACCGAAGGGGAAGGAGGTTATGTTTTCACCCCTTTCTGTCTGTTTGTGTACAAGATATCTCCAAAAGTTGTGGACGGACCTGGATGAAATTTTGTGGACAGGTTCGGAGTGTGACAAGGCCGAACTGATTAGATTTTGGTGACGATCCTGATCCGACTTCGAGAATTATTTAAATGATTCTGCACCATTGAGACATTGGGCCAAAAATGATGTATAGCACGATATCTCAAAAAGTTGTGGACGGATTCGGATAAAACTTGGTGGACAGGTTGGGTGTGCGACAAGGAAAAATTGTTTCAATTTTGGTGAAGTTCCAGATTCGGATCCGGATCTGATAATTTTTAAGTGATTCTTCACCATTGAGAGATGCGGCTAAAAATGATATATAGCATGATATCTCAAAATGTTGTGGACGGATTCGGATGAAACTAGGTGGACAGGTTGGGCGTGTTGCAACGACAAATTGGTTCGATTTTGGTGGCGATCCGAATCCGGATCTGGATATGAGAATTATTTAATTGTAAAGTGATTCTTCACCAAAAATAGATATGGCCAAAAACGATATAGTACTGTATGGCTTGATATTTCAAAAATGTATTGGGCCCGATATGTTCTCGTGGATCAGGCATGACGTGGCCTCGTTGAAACTTCCCTCAGAATGTTATGGCAATTTCCACAAGTGACGTCATGCACCCGCACCCATCGGCTGCGGACCAATGGGAGGGGGAGAAGGCTTGTGGGAGGAGGGAAAGAAAGCTGATGTGAAGAAGAAGCAAAGAGGTGAAAAGAAGGACTCGTGACAAGCTCGCACGAGCAGGGACAAAGAGCGCTCCTGAGCAGATGGCTCAGAAAACAGAAAGGGAAGAAGCAAAAGGGCAGAAAGCAGAAGAGAGGGCAGAAGGCAGACACAGAAGGCTGAAGGAAACAGAAAGAAGACAGGAACTGGGCAAGCTCACCTGAGCAGAAGACCGACAGACTGAAAAGGCTCGTGAGGGAAGGAACAAAAATGTACGAGGGAAAAGAAAGGAAACTTTCACCAGCAGTTGGTGTCAAGCTTCTGTGGAATGTCGATCATGTTAGCCACGAAGGATGAGGAGGGTGAACGGCGGCACCCCATCGATTGGGGTCTGAGGAGGACGGATCTGAGGCAGAGGAAGGCGAGCTGCACATCTAGCTCACATATCTGGGACGCCAGAGAGGACTCGCCTGCTGAGTCTGGGCACCTCAGGGATGTGACTTCGTGTCCCCATCGCTTCACATCGCCACTGCCCATCATCCCCATGCATTTTCCTTCGCATTCTTCTGTACATTTGTGTGAGGTGATGGAGAAAAGGAAAGACTGCTTTCCTTTTCTCCAATCATTCCTTTGATTTTATTTTCAAGTCCTTGTTTTATTCTTTGCCCCTGAGTGAATGATGGCCAAGTCTTTTGTTTAAGTAAGATTGAAGAAGAATACATGTTATGGTTAAATCTGCTCTTTTGTGTCTTTTTGCTTTCTTGCTTATAAATACTTGCTGTGAAATGATTCCTTGCTTGTGTGTTTGTAATTTAAAAAAAACAACATGTTTGTTGCTATTTCCAATCTGTCTTGGTTGTCTTTTCCTTTATTGGTCCGATGCAGTGCACAAGCAAGGTTAGACGGGACGTTCTACCCCAATAATTTGCTTTGCCAGCCAGTGCACACTCACTGTAATGCTCGGCAGTAATATGAGTGTGCGCTGATGGCACTGACCCCAATTAGCCGGCCGTCCACAGGTAAGGTAGAACGCGAAGTAGTGTAAGCCCTGAACAGGATTGGCCGTGCCAATTTGCGTTCGTGATTGCTTAGCAACTGCCGGTGTGTTAGTTATCGGTGCCCGGGACCTCAGGACTAGGCGGTCAGGAGGGACCCAAGTGCTTCCCCTTGTGGCAAGCCACGAACCCCAGTTCTGCGACAATATATGTTTTTTGGATCCTCGTGGAGGATCTCAAGTCTTACTCACGTTGTTGTTCTTCATTTCTTCTTGTGGACTTTTAGATCCTCGTGGAGATCTCTAAGTCTTACTCACGTTGTGTTCTTCATCTTCTTCTTGTGGACTTTTTTGTTCAGCAGGCCTAAGCGTTTGTCATCGAAACTTCCTGAAACTTGGCGTATATATGTAAAAATACCATGCACAGACAGTAACTATGTCCGATTATGAAAATTCCTCGTAGAAAAAAAGTTATGACGTCAAAATATCTCCGCTCATGGAAATCGCCTAAAAAATTATCTCCGAAAACTAGGCAAGCTTTTTGAATTCTGTTTGCAGGAATCGAACAGGGCATTAGCAGAGATGAATTACCGCATATATGATATATCACTATGACGTCAAATCAATTTTATGACGTCATTCCTATTTTTTGACATTTTTGTTTCACAACCCAGAGTTTTCATCGGATCTTCGTGAAACTTGCCATGTATATGCAGAAAGCCCACGCACAGGCAGTAACCATCTCCGATTTTGGAAATTCTTCCTAGAAAAAAAGTTGACGTCATAATATCGCCGCTAATGGAAATCGCCTATCCCATTATCTCCGAAACTAGGCAAGCTGTTTGAATTTTGTTTGCGGGAATCAAGCCGGGCATTAGCACAGATAATTTATCGCAAACCTGATACATCACAATGACGTCATATTCGTTTTTATGACGTCATCATTAAGAGGACGAGGATCTTAGCTCATTCGAGCTTGTTATGTTGATTGTTCGTATCATCTTCAAAAAGTTTCGAAGTTCGTTCATAATTACATAAATGTACATCGTTTGTATTCTTATTCTTTTTGGGACGAACGTATATGTATGCATGTTGAGACAGTACTGTTGCCCCAGTGGTACAGTGTGTTCAATCAGTGTTGATTAACCTGTTGTACATCACTCACTCATTATATGTACATTGTGAGGATTGTCCCATCCAGTAAAGTGATGAGCATGTTTATGTCTACTGTTGCACTGTACATCCGGACACGATAATTATTTAATTTTTAAAGTGATCCTTCATCATTCTTCATGACCAGAGATCGGGCGAAAAATGATACATAGCATGATAATGCAAACTGTTGTGGATGGATGATGACAAAACTAGGTGGATGAGTTGGTTACTATAGGTGACAAGAACAAGCCGATTTGATTGTGGAGGTCTGGTCCAGATCCGGTCCATCATTGGGATACAAAACAAACTGCTCAGCCTGGTAGAGGTATGCAGTCCAGCGAGTATCATTCTAGTTTCTACAAGAATTACAGAAAAGTGGAACATCAAAATACCACAAAACTCCACATTTACCACATTCTATCTCCATGATGTACTACTTTACCAGTTGTTATTGCCGAGTCTTTCTTCGACGTCTTCCCGATTGTTGTGAACGCCAAATATTTCATGACCTTGGGTTCATACATGTACGGTATAACAGGACGTTCTGCATCATGATTTTGACTGTCGTCGTAATCTGAGTATTCTTGATCAGAAAATTATTCCTCAAATTCACTGACGAGTCTGAAGCGAGTTGTGTGGCCATTACCCTTTGCATGCTGAGACAATCGTTCTGTTAATGACGTCACACAGATGACGCAATGACCATGACGGTTTTCTGGAATTTTTAGGGGTGGTACCCCCCAGGTTGGTTTTGTTTTAACATTAACTGCTCAAACATTATTAGAATTAAAAAACACGTTCAGTTCTTTGTTTATTACTTAAAAATCAATGTAATCACATCAAAAACTACAAGGGCACTCGGTAGAGCGCATATCTCCACCACGTAATGCCTGTTCCATGAGAACAGATCGGGCCCATTACATTTTTGAAATATCATGCGATACGGAATCACACATCATGCGATGATACAGAATGCGATACAGGTGAAGAATCACTGAAAAAATTAATTAATCTTGTATCCAGATCCGGATTTTCACCAAAATCAAATCAATTCGTCCTTGTGACACACCCAATCTGTTCACCAAATTTCGTATTTTGAGATATCGTGCTATATATCATTTTTAGCCTGATCTCTCAATGGTGAAGAATCACTTAAAACAATATCACATCCGGATCCGGATCTTCACCAAAATTGAATCAATTCTTGGGTGTCACACACCCAACATGTCCACCAAGTTTCATCCGAATCCGTCAACAACTTTTTGAGATATCGTGCTATATATCATTTTAAGCCGATCTCTCAATGGTGAAGAATCACTTAAAAAATTATTATGGTCGGATCCGGATCTTCACCGAAATCGAAACAGTTCTTCCTTGTCACACTCCCAACGTGTCCACCAAGTTTCGTCCGAATCCGTCCACAACTTTTTGAGACATGCTATATATCGTTTTTGGCCCAATCTCTCAATGGTGAAGAATCACTTTAAAAAACATTCTAGTAGTCGGATCAGGATCCAGATCTTCACCAAAATATAATCCGTTCGTCCTTGTCATACACCGAACCTGCCCACAAAATTTCATCTGGATCCGTCCACAACTTCTTGAGATATCCTGTACACAAACAGACAAAAAAACAGACAGACAAACAGACAGACAGAAAGGAGTGAAAACATAACCTCCTTCACCTTCAGTGGTGGAAATAATTAAATAATTCTCGTATCCAGATCCGGATTCGGATCTTCATCAAAATCGAATCACACACCCAACCTGTCCACAAAATTTCACCCAAATCCTTCCACAATTGTATGAGATATCCTGCACACAAACAAACAAACAGACAAACAAACAGACAGAAAGAGGTGAAAACATAACCTCCTTCACCTTCGGTGGCGGAGGCAAAAATTCTGATTCTGTGGACCTTTAAGTCATAACATGAAAATGACAGAAAGGAGGCAAAACATCGCAGACAGAACAATATGCATATCTTACCAGGACTGCACTCGTTTGCGATGAGATGTAAAATATCCATTGCTGCTGGACACTCTCTGGCCATCTCTTCCTGGAGTTCTGGCTCCAAAATCCATTTACACATTGTCTGAAGAGCTCTGTACAAAACAAGCCCCATTTTCTTCAGCAACTTACACGCTCTTCCAACAATTGGTGTCCTCGCATCTCACTCAAATGTTTCGTGATTCTTTGCTCCACCGACTTTAAAATTGCTTTAATGACTTGAATGATAGTGTTACCACCAATTCACCATGACTTCCACCGTTGCTAACCCTGTACCTGTATTTCAATTCATACTCAGATTCCCTCCATTTATTTGAAGTCACCATGCTTGAAATTCCCATGATTTACACAGCTCTTCCTGTTCAAGCTATACTCGACTTTTCAGGTTTGATACCCATTAAGTTCCAAACCTCAAAACCGATGTAGATCTTGAACGACAGCTTCAACAATGTGCGGTAACCGTAATTGCATAGTGCAGGCAGAGAGAAAGCCCCTCCAATGTACCTGATACGTATGTCCGCAAGGAGCCGAGACAGGGAGATACAGATGGTGGGAGGAGAAGGAAGAGGAGCACTTAGAGGAAGTCCAGACACCGTAGGCAGCAGCAGAGAGAATAATGAGCGTGAGAGAACAGGAGCCAAGCCAAGTCTTGTCAAAGGCAAAGGCTGTGGTGGTGAAAAGCACATGGTAAAAAACGATGAGAAAAAAACCAGTAAATACAGTCGACTCTCACCACCAATTTAAAATGTTCTGAAGACCAACTAAATTGGTGAAAATAACAATGATTGAAAATTAAATATCTATCTATTTACATTTAAGTTTTAACGATCACTTCCAATGTCACAGCACACGGCAACACATGACTTTCAAAATGACGCAGATCCACCCCAGATTGCTTGGCACGCATGCGCAGAAACACTCGGTAACGAGGTCTATCGGGGCAGCCTGGATGTATATCACATGTGCAGATAAGGATTGCAGCATGAAACGGCTCACAGGGGCTATTAAAAGTAGCCAAACATACTTGGAAACATACCTACGTGAAAGGTGTGTGCCTCTGCACAACAAAATATTTGGAGAACTTTCTGATAAAGTCGTCCAAAAAGTTGATATCTTGCAGCCACGTATTGCAAAATTTCCTGATGACGCGGGCCTGGAAGAGGCCCGAAGGTTCGTACATGGGCAAGTTCCATTTGCAAAAGACCATAAGGATTGGACCATAGAGGACTGGAGTAAGGTCATCTTCTCTGATGAGTCCAATTTTCAGCTTTGCCCAACACCTGGTCGTCTAATAGTTAGACGGAGACCTGGAGAGGCCTACAAGCCACAATGTCTCCACCCACTGGAAATTTGGTGGAGGATCGGTGATGATCTGGGGGTGCATCAGCAAGGCTGGAATCGGGCAGATTTGTCTTTGTTAAGGACTCATGAATCAAGCCACGTACAAGGTTGTCCTGGAAGAACACTTGCTTCCTTCTGCTCTTACAATGTTCCGCAACTCTGAGGATTGATTTTTCCAGCAGGACAATGCTCCATGCCACACAGCCAGGTCAATCAAGGTGTGGATGGAGGACCATCAGATCAAGACCCTGTCATGACCAGCCCAATCTCCAGACCTGAACCCCATTGAAAACCTCTGGAATGTGATCAAGAGGAAGATGGATGGTCAGATGCCATCAAACAAAGCGAGCTGCTTGTATTTTTGCGCCAGGAGTGGCATAAAGTCACCCAACAGCAATGTGAAAGACTGGTGGAGAGCATGCCAAGACGCATGAAAGCTGTGATTTAAATCAGGGTTATTCCACAAATATTGATTTCTGACCTCTTCCTAAGTTAAAACATTAGTATTGTGTTGTTTAAAAATGAATATGAACTTGTTTGTTTTGTATTATTTGAGGTCTGAAAACACTGAATCTTTGTTGTTATTTTGACCAGTTGTCATTTTCTGCAAATAAATGCTCTAATGACAATATTTTTATTCGGAATTTGGGAGAAATGTTGTCAGTAGTTTATAGAATAAAACAAAAATGTTCATTTTACTCAAACACATACCTATAAAATATAAATAGTAAAACCAGAAAAACTGATAATTTTGCAGTGGTCTCTTAATTTTTTTCCAAAGCTGATATATGTATGTATATGTATATATATATATATATATATATATATATGTATATGTATATATATATATATATATATATATATATATATAATATATATTATATATATATATATCACGGCACGAACAGCCCATACAACTCCGACTCCCACATCCCCCATCCCTCCTCCAAAACATGATTGATCGTAAATATCATCATTTTAAACTTACCCTGTGTATTGATAAGCCCCAGATATGACCTTCCCATCGGTGTAAGAAGCACGAAGGTTTGGATGGAA
>CM068955.1:12956257-12978043 GCA_035128595.1 Eptatretus atami
CATCTTATCGGGCTCCTTGAGGCCTACCCATCCTTCAGGTCTAGGTGGACGATCGTTTTATTCTCTCCCCATTACCCTCAATCCCTATTTCCCCACTTTTCCCAACGCTCCCTATCTATCTCTCCCAACAACACACTCTGTTTTCTTGTCTTAAATTTTAAAAACAAAAAAAAAACAACCCTTTCTCACTCCATACCGATGAGTAATGATCTTCTTCTTCTTCTTTGTCTTATTTTCTTCTTCCTCTTTTCTTCTTCCTTTTCTTCTTCTTCTTCTTCTCTTTCTTCTCCTCTTCTTCTCATTCTTCTTCTTCTTTTCCTTCTCCTCCTCCACCTCCTTCTCCTCTTCCTCCTCCTTCTTCTCCTCCTCTTTCTCCTCCTCCTCCTTCTCCTCCACCTCCTCCTTTTCCTCCTCTCTCCTTTCTCCTTCTCCTTCTCCTCTGCCTCCTCCTCCTTCTCCTCTGCCTCCGCCTCCTCCTCCTTCTCCTCTGCCTCCGCCTCCTCCTCCTCCTTCTCCTTCTCCTCTCCTTCTCTTTCTCCTCCTCCTCATTCTTCTTCTCCTCCTCCTCCTCTCCTCCTTCTCCTCCTCCTCCTTCACCTCCTCGTCCTCCTCCTCCTTCTTCTTCCTTGTCCTCCTCCCTCCTTCTTCCTTCTCCTCCTTATTCTTCTTCTTCTTCCTTCTCTTCTTTCTTCTTCTTCCTTGTCCTCCTGCTCCTTCTTCTTTCTTCCTTCTCCTCCTCCTTCTTCTCTTTCTTCCTCTCTTCCTTCTTCTTCTTCCTTGTCCTTCTTCTTCCTTCTCCTCCTCCTCCTCCTTCTTCTTCTTCCTCTCTTCCTTCTTCTTCTCCTTGTCATCCTGCTCCTTCTTCTTCTTCTTCTTCTTCTTTTTCTCCCTTGTCCTCCTCCTCCTCCTTCTACTTCTTCTTCTTCCTTGTCCTCCTCCTTTGCCTTCTTCTTCTTCCTTGTCATCCTGCTCCTTCTTCTTCTTCTTCTCTTTTTCTTCCTTGTCCTCCTTCCTCCTCCTTCTACTTCTTCTTCTTCCTTGTCCTCCTCCTTTGCCTTCTTCTTCTTCCTTCTCCTCCCTCTCCTTTCTTCCTCCTTCTCCTCCTCCTCCTTCTCCTTCTCATTGATCCATCAGCTTCATTCTGCGTTTACCGTTCCAAATTCACCACACACCTCCACGATTTTACTTCAACCTTTCCTTTTCCGAATCTTATGCAATCCTTATTTTAAAAAATAAGAGAAGAAGAAGAAGAAAGAAAATCACTTTCAACTATACACCACCTGTAACCACGTGGTTCTCCCATAACCACGTGATTGTTTCACCCCCTGCGTTTGCCGATCCAAATTCACCATTCACCTCACTATCTTTTCTTCAACCTTTCCTTCACCAAATCTTTTTTCAATCTCTGTCAAAAAAAATAAAAAAAATGAAAATAAAAGCGATCTCTTATCATGCTTCATCTTCCTCTTTCACACGTGTGGTTCTCATCACTGTATTGTAATTCACAAACTCTTTTCTATTTAAACAGACTGCTCTAAATTCGACCTTTCCTTCATAACTTGTCTAAAAATTCCAACTGTTACACCGTTTCCTCTTCCATTCTCTTAATTCGCCTTTATTGCATCCATCAAGAAATTCTTTAATCACATCTCTGACCTAAAAATAAAAAAAACCCCAGTTTGTAATGAATGTTCGCTTTCCTTCAATCACCATTTTTTTCCAACTTCAGTGCCAATTCACCCCTTTCACCCCTCCCTCTTAAAGCAACCATCACACTCTTTTTCCCCTCAAAGCTTCCCTCTACATTTCTCAAAACTCCCCACTCACCCTTCTCCCACCATTCACCACCCTCACTCACCCTTCTCAAAGTTGCCTCCCTTCTCATCCACAAAGCTGCCTCCTTCCCCTGCCCTCTCTCCTCCAACTCATCACTCCACCTCCTCAAATCCTCAACTACCCCCTCTCTTATTACTCCCCACTGCATCTCAACCCAGCACCACAGAGCCTTTTCTCCTCCTCATCTGGCCACCTCCCCTCGCTCTTCTGCAATCCCCACACTCTTTCAACAACTCTCCTTACCCCCCCCTCCCCCGTTGTCCTTCCCTCCCCCTCCCCTCCCCTGCACCCAAAGCTACCTCTCCTCCCTCTTCATTAACAGTGTGGACCTCAAATATCCAGGGCCTTCGCTCAAACCTGACAGATCTTTCCATACAGGTTGCTACTGACAAACAGATACAGGTTGTTGACATAATCGCCAAACTTTCCTACCTCAAGACGTCTCTGACACCCAAGTATCTCTCCCTGGTTACTCATCCACTGGTATGAGAGACCTGAGCCTCGTCCTGGTGCAGGAGTTGCTCTCTTCATCAAAGACTCCATTCCTCACTCTCCATGCACTGCCCTCACTCCCCACACCCCAGGAATACCTCTGGCTACGGCTTCCCTCCACTCCCACTCATGTTATATGTGTACTGTACCGTCCAGCTAACAGTGATGACTCCATTTACACCTCACCATCAAAAACATGGACCAACTTCTATCCTCTCAACCGAACTCTCTCTTCCTCATATGTGGTGATTTCAATATATATATATATATATATATATATATATATAATATATATATATATATATACATATATATAATACATATAATATATTATTACTGTACATATATATATATATATACTGTATATACATACATACATACATACATACATGTATGTATATATAGATATATATTTTTTTAAATATATATACGAGGTGTGTTCAAAAAGTATCCAACCTATTTTTCGTGCGTAAACAAATGAAGCTAGGGAGGCGGTTTGGTGCACGTATGTAGGCGATCCTAATCCGTATGCATGAATATTTTCCCACCTGCAGAAGCTGTCAGTCACCGACAGATCGCCGATGAGTGAGGAAGTGTAAGTGAGCGCCGTCGGATTTTCGTTTTTGACAAAATGACGGAAAAACTTGAACAACGCTACTGCATCAAATTTTGTGTAAAGCTTGGCGATCCCAGTGGAAACGATCCGCAAGATTCAACAGGCTTTCGGGAACGAAGCAATGGCCACCACACAGATAAAAGAGTGATACAACCGCTTCAAGATGGTCGCACATCAGTGGAAAGTGAAGCACGTTCTGGTAGGCCCTCAACATCCCAAAATGAGATCGTCATTGACCAAGTGAAGACTCTGCTGATGCAGGATCTCGCGAATCATGATCAGAGAACTTGCAGACGAGGCGGGTGTCAGCATTGGATCCGTTCATTCCATTGTGACTGAGGATTTGGGCTTAAGGAGAATCTCAGCGAAGTTCGTGCCAAAGCTGCTAACAATCGAGCAGAAGCAACTCCGTTTGGAGATCGCACAGGACATGCTGGAGACTGTGAACAGCGATCCCAACTTCTTCAACACAGTGATCACTGGCGATGAGACCACAGTGATCCGTCATTTTGTCAAAAACGAAAATCCGACGGCGCTCACTTACACTTCCTCAACTCATCGGCGGTCTGTCTGCGACTGACAGCTTCTGCAGGCGGGAAAATATTCACGCATACGGATTAGGATCGCCTACATAATGTGCACCAAACCACGCCTCCTAGCTTCATTTGTTTACGCACGAAAAATAAGGCTGGATACTTTTTGAACACAACCTCGTATATATGTTATATATATATATATATATAATATATATATATATATATATATATATATTATATATTGTTACGGCTGTGGAAATTCGCAAACACCATTCAGGTCCCGTAGGTGAGATTTTTTGAAGTACATGTGTAGTTAGCCCAAACCCATTGTTTTAGAGGGAATTAATGTGATTCATTCGGGCTGCGACACTTGAGTTAGTCGTTTTTCTGTTCTTGCTTTATTTTCGAACCAACTACAACAACCGCCAACCACGCCACCACTACAACAACGCCAACCACGCCACCACTACAACACGCCACCACGCCACCACTACAACAACGCCAACCACGCCACCACTACACAACGCCAACCACGGCCGCCATTACAACAACGCCAACCACGCCACCACTGCAACAACCACGGCGTTCCGACTCGGCACACGGTTGCCAGAGGCCTGGCCTTCAAAGGGAGCAGGCGCGCCCGGCCTCCATTCCCCCCTCCTCCCCGAACGAATGGCACCGATTTGACGGAGGACCACGCCCCTTCTGGAAGTTCCAGCATGTTCTGGAAAGAGGGTGGGGAGCCGAAAACGGGGCGGAGTGGAGGGCGGGGCCCTGGGCGATTAAAAAGAGGCGACGGAGTCGGAAGAAGGGAGAGAGGGAGAATCGCGCGCGATAAAAGGGACGGCGAAGGCGTCTGTGTGAAAAAGGATCTCGCGTCGAGTGGAGCGGAGGATCTCGCGATAGTCGAGTGGAGCGGAGGATCTCGCTGTCCGAGTGGAGCGGGGATCTCGCGTCGGAGTGGAGCGAGGATCTCGCGTCGAGTGGACGGAGGATCTCGCGTCGATGGAGCGGAGGATTCTCGTCAGTGGAGCGGAGGATCTCGCGTCGAGTGGAGCGGAATCCCGCGTCGAGTGGAGCGGGGACTCGCGTCGAGTGGAGCGGAGAGAGCTCTTAGACGCGAGAGGAGGACGCGTCGCCAAGGACAAGAAACTCAGGGAAGTCGCGACTTCCATTTTCTTTTGGGGTTCTGTGTGAACGTGTGTGTGTGGCGCCGGTCCGTCAAGTAGAACTGTATAAGTGTTGCCGGGTGTTCATGTAGTCGGTTCTTAACTCTTTTTTATGTGATATATGTGCATTTTGCTAATTGTGGCTATAAATACATGCTTTATGTGTGCTTTGTGTCTGTGCGTGTAATAAATGCTTTCTTGTTGAATTCTTCCCCCGTTTCGCTGCGTCCTTTCCTTTGTGGGTCTCCATCTTGTTTTACGTAAAGGGTACGTAGTGGGCGCGAGCGCCGATAATTATATCTGAACCGTCAAGGCCGACGATAACACCGCTCGTTATCTCTGTAGCACGGAACGGACTGCTTGCGGTTCGTGTCCGGAGTCGGCCTGTGGCGAGGTACAACCCCTCGGTAGGTTACCCGTGCGGGTATTTAGGTATATCGACTTCGGCGATTCACCCTATTCCGCGCGGGTAGAATGCGGACTGGGTTGTGGTGAGGCCGAAAGGTCCACCCGTGACTAGATCCCGGCGTTAGTCCGGGAGGGTCACGACTGAATGTCCGTCCGTGGGCGAGCGGTCGCCATTCGAGTCACGTGGCCGATCGCAAGCCGGCGGGCGCGAATTCGCAACACTGGTGTACAGGAGTGTGATTCGAATCATCTGGGCTCCAGCTAAATTCATAGGGAATCGGTCCAGGGGTGAAGGAAGCGTCCCCCGATTCCCTCCAAATACGAGCGATTAAATTACCCGTTACGTGAAGTAAGATGGCGTCTCAAGGCGAGCCGGTGCCGGATGTAGAAATGTATATGTGTAGTAATGTAGGATCCATGGTCCGGATGGTACTGCTTGTAATTATAATCCACCGGGGAGCTCAACCCGATATTCTGAGACAGACTTTGCCGGCAAACTGGGTCGCATAATGGCGGCGCGATCGCCCCTCAGCGCAGAACGGAGCAGGCGGCTATTTTGAGCGCAACGAAATGGCACGACACGGGGCGTGGACTCTCACCACCAATTGAAAACTGAGGGCGAGAATCAGGGAAATTGCCAAGAGTTAGATAAAAGCGAGGAGAGGAAGAATGGAAAAAGAGGATGCTTAGAGATGAGTAAAGAGATTCATCAAAGAAAGCTTACTGAGTACAGAAACACAAGAACAAGAGAGACGGAACTACGCAAACGAATGCGGAGATGTGTTAAAAAGAGGAAAAGAAGAGGAACGGAAAATGAAATGTTAAGAACCACACTGGTAACTACATGAACAGCGGAACCGACCAGAAAGGCCAATTATAAGACATGAGGAACAGAAAAGAAAGATACTGAAGAACAAGGAATGAGACAGGAGAAAAGAAACTGTCAGTTTGAAAGAAATGACGATGATTACAAGACGAGGAACAGAAAGACAGTGGAATAAAAAAACTGAAAGAGTATGAATTTGAAACTGACGACAAAAGGAAAAAAAATAGGTTGGAATCATAGAGTCAGAGTTTGGAAGGAGGACTGACGTATATGAAGCAGGAAGGAGAAAATCAGGAGATTTGAGGACACAACGAGACTTGGAGGGAAGAACGAGAGGAACAATGGGATAGAAAACAAAAAGAAACATGAAGCTGAGGTTGACCAATTGAAAGAAAAGCAAGGCTGGAGGCGGAAGAGATAGACAAAGAACAGCGAATGAAACACAGAAGAAATGAGCCAATTGAAAGAAACGATGAGATTGGAAAAGTGATGCGAGTCAGCGAGAAACTCTCATCTCTCTTTTTAGGTCGATGAAAACTCACAAAATGGGAGGATTTTTGAAACAAAACCGAACTAGGAACACACAGTGAACAAGTAGGTGAGAAAATAAACAGTTAAAAGGTGACAAATAACGACCAGAAACTTAACTTTGAGAAAGTCGGCAGAGACCCCTGAGAGAAGCCGCCATCGCTTCAAACTCCGAACTGTACTTAACAAGCTTATTAGATTTTAAAGATTTTATATAGACCAAGCTTATCAATGGGAAACAAAACATAAACTGTTCAGCCTGGCAGAGGTATGCACTCCACCGAGTGCAGTTCTATTTTTTTAGGTGTTGAAATTTTTCTGTTTTCGTATCTTTAAGGTTCCAAACATTTGCGCATGGAATTATTTTCTTAAGGCCTTGCTTTTATTTTCATTTCCAATATAAAAATCTCCAACTACCAATTGATGCATTTAAGCTAGAACTGTTCGTAAACACAAATAAACAATGATGTTAAAGACAGGCCTCAATCTGGATGACCAAGGGTGATCTCCAACAATGAAAATGCAGCTTTGGTAAACCTTGTAAGACATATTCCTTTTGCCACAAGCACAGTGTTGTTTCATGAATGGAATCTTCCTTGGAGGTTATCCATGAGAACTGTCCAAACCGGCATCATGCTGCAGATTACAGAGCCAGGAGAACGATAAGGTGGCCCTTTCTCACCCCAGAACACAAAGCAGCTTCTTGGCACGATGTCAGGCGTGTCAACGCCGGAATCTTGCATTCTGGAGGAAAATCCATTGGTCTGATTCGAGTCTATTTCTCCTGCACGTGACTGATGGCAGAACTCAGGTTTGGCAGAAACCTAACAGCCTATACACCCAATAACATTTGGAGTCCTTCCTGTTTGATGGCGGATCCATTGTAATATAGGGCTGCCTGTCATATGATTTGACTATGTCACTGTACAGTGTAACCTGAGAAGCAAAAAATACCACAGGGACATTTTAGATTGTGTTGTTCCACATTTTGACAACTAGCCAATTATCACTTGGGTGTCCTTGTGGTGTGGATGTTGACTTTGCCTGCTTTGTGAGCACTTCAGCAGCAGCTAAAAATTTGCACCGTCTCTGTCCTCTCTACTGTTTTTGTTTCATCTGTTTTGTATCCATTCCGATTCGGAATGGATACAAAACACAATTAACAACACAGAGATGAAATTTGGTGGAGAGAAGTACCACAATCTTTTTCCTCCTCTCCCACTCCTTACTTCATTTCCCCGATCATATTTTTTAAATTCCTTTTCCCGATCTGCACTTCTGCTGTTTGGAGTAGGGATGTTCCTCCAACCACTCCCCCATCCAACTCCTTCCTTTGTCCGATTATGCTGTTTCCTTTGCTTCTTTTAACATTGTTCTGTGCATTTAAATGCTCTTGGTTATTTATGACTCAAAAAAGCTTTTCAATTCTAACCGTTTAAATTTTGTTGAGTGATTGCTCCTTTTGCTTCTCACCCGCTTCCTTGCAGTGCCGATTTTTTTTAAAACCAAAGGCTATAGGTATGATCCCTGAACGAAACACAGTTGGCATCGGAAAAGAGCATCCAGCTTTAGAAACCATCCTCTGCTTTAAAACACATGATGGCAGTTCTAAAGCATGGGCGTGGTACAGCCCAATGTACTACGTGAGCAAGTCCACCTGCCGACAACAAAAACGAGGAGAAAAAGACAGAAAATGTCATAGCCCCCCATGGTTTCACTAATTTTGCCAAGTTTGAACAAAATCGGACCATGCATGTCCAAGAAATGTTTGGGGACATGTTTAAGTAATGAAATGGCTGCCAGTCGGCCATCTTGGATCTGATCTTGAAAGAAAACCATGAAGTGCACATGTAATCCATCATTCATTATCTGTGTGCCAAGTTTGAATAAGATTGGTAAATGCATGTCCGAGAAATGGTTGAGGAAGTATTCAACATCGGGTTTTTACAACAAAGATGGCCGTCAGTCAGCCATCTTTGATGGAATCGCAAAACAAAACGATGTGCATATGTATACCATCATGTGTTGTCTTTGTGCATGGTTGAACAAAATTGGTCCATACATGTCCGAGATATGGCTGCGGACGGATGCATGGGCACACGGGACCCAATCCATAAGCCCCCATTTGGGACTATGTCCAACGGGGCTAATAATGATGGACAATGCAAAGGAAAAAAGCTGCGCATGCAAAATAAGTACCGATGATGGCAGATGGAGTTTTTAATAGGAACTAAACGGTTACGGATAGGAACGATCAACGTCGGTATGATGACGGGAAGTAGCAAATAATTCATTTAAATGCTGAAAAGAAGAAGAGCTGTCATTTGTTGTCTTCAAGAAACAACATGGGAAGGGAACAGTACAAGTCATTGGCTGTAACAGAGAAAAATAAAAAAAGGTTCTGCTGTGGAGATCAAAAGGGCATTAGTGGCGTTGGTGTTCTTTAATTCAGTAGCAGAATCATGGACCTGAAAATTATGATGAGAGAATAAATTTTGAATGTCGTAAGCACTTGTGCACCCCAAGCATTTATTGATGAAGAAGAACAAATATCATTTTGGGATGGACTAGAAGATTTGGTTCAAGGAATAAGCTACAAAGAAGTGATTATCGGTGTAGATTTGAATGGACATGTCAGCAAGAAAGAAAAGTGATATAATGGTGCACATTGTGGATTCAGAAATAGTAAAAGCAATGAGACTGTAGAAACGATATTCAAAATGGTGGAGGTGATGGATAAGTGTGTCTTCAATACTTACTGAAAGAAAAGAAAAGAAAAGAAAAGAACAAATTCTGACTTTTACAAGTGGAGTTGCAAATGGCCAGATTAATTAACTATTAGTGTAAATGAGTTCTAAAAGAAGGGTAAGCAAGGTGACAGCAATAGCAGGTGAAGAATGTTTGAAAAGAAGGGTAAGCAAGAACAACAAATATCATTTTGATATTTCTAACTTGTATAATTGATAGTTACTGTATCTGCGGCTTGTTGGTTTCAGGGTCAAAGGTCGGGAAGCGAGTCTGAGTAGCACCTCATCACCCACCCAGCGAACCCGTAACAATATTGCTACTTTGTCCAAACCTTGATGAGATGAAAGTTTTTTTTTCAAGTTGACACCCCTACAGAGCTGTATGTGCTGGGTGTACATATTTTCCTTCGTCTCATGATGAATGGGAAATGCAGCCTGTGCATCGAGGGTTCTTGAATTTATGTGTGAAAGAAATATTGAGTTTGAGTCAATATTTTTCTCTCAAGCAGTTCTTTTTTGTTGGCATGCTTAACTTTTCTACATGTTATTCAATACACACTGGCCATCATGAAGACCACTAACAATCCAACTTGGTAATTTCTCTGCTTGTTGACAGGACAGTAGTTTCATATTTGCATAACAGACATGGGTATATAACAACACAAAGACTGTTTAATATCGTGACACAAATGACATTCTCACGTTACCTCAAATTCCTTGACACTGAGACGAGAAGTTGGGATGAATGATGGGCTTTCGGTAGATGAGGAATTGACAAGACAGACACTGGCTGTGGAAAAGTCAGAAGACAATGATATGACTTCTCCTTGATATTCGGACAAACCAGTCACCTGAAAAATACGAAGTGCTTTGAGCAAAAGCAAGTGAGGATGACAAAATTGTCTGATGTATTGTAAAATTAACCTGCAGATCATTATACAATCAAGGCAACTATTTGTGCATTGACAGAATGATACAAGTAATTCCCGTGCATTAGTGTGGTGTTTTTATTTTTCTTACCAGGACCTTGGATCCAGCTTTTAAGATCTCACGATAGCCACCAAGAAGAGCTAGAGCTGCTGAGGCTCGGCGAACAGAAACAATGAAGGCCATCTCAAGCTCATTTGATCCCATCTCAAGCTCTTCATGTTTTGTCGTCTCCAAAAGCTCCCCTGGTTCTCGATCTTTGGAGATGGATGAAAGATATTCTCCAAAGAGAGGGATTTCAGATAAGGCATCTGATAACACCTGAGTCAGGTAGTGGGAGGAGGTGGTTAACATGGTTTGAGCTCTACCCAGGTTTGTCTCCATCACAAAACAAATTAAAATACAAAGCCTGTCCGCATCCGCTTTGTATTCAGTCTTCTTCTTCCGAATGCTAAACATCACAAAAACAGCGGAATAAAACAAACAAAACAATTGACGATTTTAGGAAATCTTGACCTTTTGACCTCAAAAGCAATAAAGCCTCAGTGACCCAATATGAAAATTCTTTAAATTTCAGGTCAATCGGATGAAAATTGATGATTTATGCAACCTTGACCTTTTGATCCAAAAAAAGAAAAAGAAAAATCAGTTTCTAACTTTTGATTGATGAAACAATTCAGTTACGCCCGAACAGACACACAGACAGACAGAGACAAACACACAGACACACATACAGAAGTGATTGCAAAACCCCATCCCCTGCTTAGCGAGGGGCGGGCTGATCATCACATAGGATGCGAACAGGTAATTTCTTCGTTTCTCACTGCACACCAAAATATGGATGCTGAAGGACTTCCAGAACCTCTTTATGACGTCCATGTGCTAATACCACTGAATAATTACACAACACATGCTTCAGTGTTTCCTATTTTACCACATAATACACAATCACTTAATTGTTTCACTTTTCACAAAGAAAAATTATTTTGTTTCAATATCCATCTTAACAATAAACTTGTCTGTGCCTCTTCACCCTTTCATATCTGTTCAAGACAATTTGCATCCAGGTTAGGATGGTTAAGATGGTCCAAGCTTAATCAAGCAAGCATAAACAGAAATATTTGAACAAATGCTCAAATTATAAAACAATGCATTCAGGCAAAATAGCAAATTGCTATCTATAATCTATAATAATAAATGTCAATGTATCAGTCAGTCAGTCCCTCAGTCAGTGTGTCCCCTCCATAACTCCAAAACCATGAAACCTAGCGGCCTCAAACGTTGCATGCAGAACAATAAGGGAACTCCAAAGTGGTGCATGAATGAAAGATGAGTGTTTGGGATAGTTTAAATTTCCCTTTTGAAGATAATTAACAGCCTTATTTAATTATCCTTTGTCAAGGCATCATCCTTGGTCAACCCCTGAGTCAGCCCTCTGTCAGTTTGCTGAAGTCTCAATTCGCCTTTTTGTTTGGCGTGCTCAACAATGCTTTTGACTTGGAACAGGTCGCAACGGTTTCTTAACGATAAAGCGCTCAAAATTATTTTTTTCACTTTCCTCACTCATATCGTCAAATGCCTCCTCTTAAAACCTACAAATTGCTGGATACATCACAATGCTTATAAACTCCCGGATGCCAGCGTTCATGGCTTTATTTAATTTCTGCAAATGCTATAAGCTCAAGAATATCTGAAGAAGTATAAATTTTTGAAATTGGAAACAGGTTAATTAACCTCAGCAGCAGTTTCAGGCAAAATAGCACTGTTCATTTGTTAACAAAAACAGCAAAAAGTGTTCATTTGTCCAATTCGGACATTGACATTTTGGGCATCTCCAAGTGTTTGTAGCTTTATTTAGTTTCCACACATGCGATAACCTCGAGAATCTCTTCACCTGAGCCATATTTCATAGTTGAAATGGCAGAATTAACCTTGGCAGCAGTTCCGACTGCTAAGAAAAAGTGTTCATTTGTCTAAGTCGGACATTGTTTGACATTATGGGCATCCCCAGGTGATATTTGTTATAATCGATCACTAATCATTTGCCAAGCCAGCACGGTCATACAAAACACAATCCGGAAACGAATGGAGATGTCCGGAGTGTCAGCAATGTGCGCATTGCATAATTGAACACTTTTTTAGGAGTCGGAACTGCTGCTAAGGTCAATATCACATTTAAAGTTTTGAAATTCAGTTCAGGTTAAGAATATAGACCTTATCGCGTTTCAGCAGAAATACTTAGCAATGTCCGGAGAGTTGTGTTAGCACATTATTTTATACTCTGGATGGTGGTTATCTCTAGATGTGTCCAGACGGTGTTTGTCTCTGGGCAGTGTTTATGTCTGGGCGGTGTTTGCCTCCGCGCGTGGCCAGAATGCGTTTGTCTCTGGGCAGTGTTTATGTCTGGGCGGTGTTTGTCTCCGGACATGTCCAGGCGGTGTTCTGTCTCTGGGTAGTGTTTATGTCTGGTGGTGTTTGTCTCCAAACGTGTCCAGAAAGTGTTTGTCTCTGGGCAGTGTTTATGTCTGGTGGTGTTCGTCTCCGGATGAGTCCGACGGGGTTCGTCTCCAGACGCATCCGGGCGGTGTTCGTCACCGGACGTGTCTGGGCGGTGTTTGTCTCCGGACACGTCCAGGCGGTGTTCGTCTCTGGGTAGTGTTTATGTCTGGGTGGTGTTTGTCTCCAAACGTGTCCAGAAAGTGTTTGTCTCTGGGCAGTGTTTATGTTCCGGGCGGGTTCGTCTCCAGACGCATCCGGGCGTGTTCGTCACCGGACGTGTCTGGGCGTGTTTGTCTCCGGACGCGTCCGGCGGTGTTCGTCTCCGGACGAGTCCAGGCGATGTTCGTCTCCAGACACGTCCGGAGGTGGTGTTCGTCTCCAGACACGTCCGGGCGGTGTTCTCTCCAGACACGTCCGGGGGTGTTCGGCCCTCCAGGACGCATCCGGGCGTTGTTCATCTCCGGATGCGTCCGGGCGGTGTTCGTCTCCGGACGCGTCCGGGCGATTTTCGTCTCCGGACATGTCTGGGCAGTGTGTGCCTCCAGACGTGTGCGGGAGGTGTTTGTCTCTGGATGTGTCCGGGCTGTGTTTGCTCCAAGTGGTGTCTGTCTACGGACATGTCTGGGTGGTGCTTATCTCAGGACGGTGTTTATTTCAGATATTATTTTGTTTCCCTCTTCACTGTTATTCTATGCAGAATCATTTTGATGAGACAGTGTGAATCGTAAATAACGCTCTGCCACACATCTGCCTTCCCTTCCCCTCACATCACCTCATGCTAACCTCCTCCCAAACCCTCTACCCCCTCCATCCCCATACAACTCTCGGGATGTTGACAAGCATTGCAGCTGAAATGTGATAAGCTCTAGAATCTCTTAACCTGAACCAAATTTCTAAATTTAAACTGCAGAATTAAACTTCACAGTAGTTCCAACTGCTAAAAAAAAAAGTGTTTGTTTGTCCAATTCAGGCATTGTTTGATACTCCAGATGTCTCCGGTCATCTCAGGATGGTGTTTTGTATGACTTTATCAACCATTTCGGGATTCTAGGCTTGGGATTCTAGGATCCTGAGTTCAAATCCCACTCGGATGTTGAATCAATACCAGGTGGGGTTGACTCTGCCTGTCATCCTTCTGAGGTCGGCAAAATGAGTGCCAATTTGCTGGTATACTGTGTCGGAGTGGCAACCCGTCCAGGATTGTGTCCAATAGCCAAGGAGACTGCTTTGGCAGCACCAACGCTCTGCAAAAAGTTTGGTCCCAATGGATGTATGGATGGATGGATGGATTATCCCGGAGGTCTTTTGAAAGCTCCTTGGGTCTCATGGTTGTCTTTGCTGTGAAATGCACTACCTAGCAGAGGAAACTTACAGGAACAGCTGATTTTATTCTCAAATAATCAGAATCACTCCAATTTAACACAGGTGGAGGCCAATTAACTTGGTGTGAAATTTTGAATGTGATGGTTCACCACCTGAGCGAAATTTTCAAATTGCTATTAGAAGGCGGGGGGGGGGGGGGGAGTGGTGAACACTTATCCAACCAAGATATTCTAGTTTTGTATTTTATTAAATTAATTTTCTGAAATTTGTGGAATTGTTTTTCACTTGGAAGTTGTGGGTTACGATATATGTAAGTAAAAGGTGGAAAAAGTCTTGTTTAATGCAATTTAATTCCAGGCTATAAGGCAACAAAAGGTGAAAAATTTGATACAGGTGCGCGTGTAGGGACTCTATCGACACTGTACATTCTAGGAAAGTTTTACACAATGTGAATTTCCAGATCAAACCATATTTTCCCATCAGCTTCCATTATATAATTGGAGATGTGTTGCTTCGGAAACATTTTTGGTCCCAAGACAGGATAAAAACACACTTAAGGATGCAGCAAACCTTTACAACACATATTTAATACTAGAACGGCACTCGGTTGGGTGCGTACAACCGCCAGGCTGAACAGTTTATGTTTTGTGTCCTACTGAAAGGCTAGATCCAGATACAGATCCAGATCTTCACCAAAATCTCATTGCCTCGTTCTTGTCTCCTTCCCAAAACATCCACCAAGTTTTGTCGAAAACTGGCCATAACTTTTTGAGATATCATGATATAAATCATTTTTTGCCCTATCTCTCAATGGTGAGAAATCACTTTGTAAGTCCTAGTGTCCAGATAATCACCAAAATTTCATCAATTCGTCCTCATCACCCACCCAATCTGTCCACCAAGTTGAGTCCAAATCCGACCATAACTTTGAGATATCCTGCTCACAGCCAGACAAACAGACAAACAGGTGTGAAAACATAACATCCATCTACCTTCGGTGGAGGAGGTAAGAAATTTGATAATGTCATGATAAAATGTTAATAATAATGCTCAAAATAAGACTTTTTACAGACATCTTGACTTACCATTACTGAAGTAAGAACATTGAAAAAGGCTGAAATCCTGCACAGTAGAGTACCAAGTGTGATCGACACAATGGACTGAACCAAAACAAGCCAAGCTTGAGTGGCACAAGAAGCATGGGAAACTAGTCCAGCATTAAAAGCATGCACAAATGACCTGGAGCAGGATGAAATGCATGCTCGGACAAATGACAGACCGAGCAATGTTCATTCCCCATAATTTTTTTCATAATTCACATATTCAAAATTTCTTAAATGTGAATTAACCTAACGTATTGGTTCCCTAATTTATGTTACATGACAGGGAAATTCCATAAGTTGAGTCACAGTATAATGAGGGATGTATGTACAAACAAGTCTGTTTTGATACATTTCCATTGCACATCATACCCAAACCCTATAATAAAGGAGAATCCTCCATAAAGGAGGCAAAATGTACTGCTATCTCATTTTACCATGTGAAATGCAGGTTCCCAGAGACTCTTTGCATGGGGAGAAGAAAGTAGGCTTGTGAGTATCTGCATCAGCTGTGCAGCAAGTGAGTCTGACACATCAGCACTCACATAAAATCTCTTCGAGTCACTTGGGAGGAAATGAAAAAGAGAAACAAAAAACGAACCTCAAATGAAAAATATTAAAATAATTAGAAGATATGCCAACAACACAAAGAAGATGCTGAATGTTAAAAAACAAAATTATATAACGTAATAATAAAGGACAAAAAAAAACATCGAATTAATTACATACTAATCGAAAAAAGTTCCTGTGCATCATTTACACCTGCAGTATGTGAAATGAGAAACGAAAACAAACACATCACCAACATCTCTTATCTTCTCCAATCCAAAACCACAATCTTTTCTACCCCCGTTAATCCACCCCAAACCCACCTCCTTCAAATTCCCTGCGTTCCTTCCTGAAAGTCCCTGTCGTGTAAGGACCTGAAAGTCCCTATAGTGTCCATCATGTTTACCCTGTATACCCCACTCCATCACTCAGCCTTCCACAGATCCCATGTCTCTGTTCCCCGCTGTTTTGTCCTTCCCTCTCTGTTGTACGTTATGTGTGTTCACTCTCATACAAGCCTCGACATTGTAAACAAACAAAACAAAAAAAACCATCTGGTCAGGATGGAAGTGTGGGAATGTTCTGTTGTGCGATGAAGTCGGTGACCACACGTGCGACGTGAGAGCGCATGTTATCCTGTTGAAGTGTGATGTGACGTCCATTAACCTCCAGGAACATGAGGATGAAGAACTTCATCATGGTACCAAATACCTGTCAAATTTCAATTACGACCTCCAGCTGGGTTCTGTGATGTGCGGTGATGTCTCCCCATATAATCCGGCAGTCAAACCACTATTTTTGGGTGAAATGTGCATTAGCGTCCACACAAAGTTTCTTTTTTGCTGTTTCATCACCTTTGGACCCCCCAGATCAAGATTCCAACCTTGAGCATTTATCTTACAAAAGCCAATGAATATGCAAATTAGCTGCCACCATGATAGAAGTAACTAACTTAGCTTATATCTTGGTAAGTTCTGAACCAAACATTACAGAAAACGTGTCTATACCCACATTTTTAGGGTCTACGATTCTTATGAAACAATTAAATTTACAATCCTACTTCAATTTACCCTATTAATGCGCAAATTAGATGATGCCATTCATAAAAATAGATACTTTCTTCTCACTGACGAAATACAAATGCTTCGTTTGTTGCAGACTGATGCTGCATTGGACGACACAATGGAAGAATGTTACTTCGAGTGTGACCACTCCTCATTTTCATAAATGCCAAGGTGAGCCAATGAAAAAAGCCAAGAATTCACAAGGTTTCGGAAAAGCGATGATAATAGAAAACCTATATGCCAAGAAAACCTAGAGAAAACCAAGACGCCAAGGTGAACAACGAATAGCCAAGATCTTGTGAAAAAGTCAAGGAGTGGTCACACTGGTTACTTCAAGCCATGTAGAGGACCATTGGGCAAATCACTGATCACTGCCGGACCAGATCCCATCCGCAGCATCATTAGCACAAGCAAAGCAAGGCAAGATGGTCAAGCTGTGGATCTGAAGAGTCATTTAGAAAGTGACGACCAGGTTACCATTAGATGTCACGAGGACTGTGTTTCATCGTACACTTCAAAGACTCACATACAGATACTATTGAAACGATCAGTTGAGCCATGAGGTGAAGCCCCATCCTGCAAACGATGGTGGCGGGCCGAAGCACCAAAAATTTACTTCAAGGAACACTCTGTTTTGTGGGGAACAATGAATAATGGACATGGATATGAAAAACCTCAGTCAATGGAGACGTGTTGTTGGCTGTCGACTGCTGCCCGCTGGAACCAGCTGACCTTTAAACACTGTGTTCTTGATGCATGCAATGCCAAACACGAAGATATTGGCCAACAGATCAAGATATGGGTAGTGGATTGTGTGAGTGATCGACATGTGACAGATGCAAGATATCACGACGACTGCAGGAAGACTTTCATGTCTCCGCGTTCTGTCACTGCAGTATCCCGATCGATGACAACTGAGGATCTCGACCCAGCAAGTAATGCTACCGTTATGACAATGAAAGCAGATATAGCAATAATATGGAACTCCTCCGAGGTTTTTGACGTTTATATGAAAAATGGTGGTGCTCAAAATTAAGATAAAAAAAAAAACAGTTCCAGAAAATTTGTGGGAACATGAACCAAAGCAATCACTGAAAACATGGAAGTACCTCCCGCTCATGTATGACCGAATGATTCCATCGAGCGTGAACATCGAAAACAAAGCGTTGCGACCAGATATCACACTTAGGTACAAAAAAGAGAAGAAGGCATTGCTAATTGAGGTGTTAATACCAGTGATTTTGGACTGAATGATGCAAAAATCAAGAAAATGTCCAAATACCAAGACCTCAAGAATGAAGTGAGAACAGTCTGGAAGCAAAGTTGTACCAGTGAAAGCTGGACCTACAGAAATGATGACAAAGAACCTTGTAGAGATATTATACATAGGGGCAATACCTCTGGGCACTCACCTGGTAGTGGCTGGATAAGATAACCAAGCAATCACTGGTAGGCATGGATGACCCAGAAAATATAAAACGGAGAAGAAAGTAAATATCTATGGATATTTTATTTTCATACCATTAACACTTTGGTACATCATAAGTGATGAAGGTGGTGGTCAAGTTTCATCGGAATTACGTGTGTACTTTCTGAGAAGAAAGAAAATGCATATTTTGGGGGGAGGCAAAACCCCCCCCTTAAACCCCCATTGAGCCCTATTTTTCTCATGTCATGAACAAACTTTGGTACGTCATGGGTGATGAAGGTTGGAGTGAAGTTTCATCGGAATTGTGTGGATCGTTTTTGAGAAGAAAGCAAATACCTCTTTGGGGAGGCAACCACCCCCCCCCCCCCACCCTGCAAACTCCCTCTGTAGACCCCTTCAGACCCCGTTATTTTTTAATGCCATCACAGGTGATGATGGTTGTGGTCAAATTTCAATGAAATCGTATGTGTAGTTTCTGAGAAGAAGTTGCAAGTATTTTGGAGTTGCAAGTGTCACCCCCACACTTCTCCAAAGTGAGATGCCTTTGGCGGGTTAAAAACCCATGTACAACCCTTTGTTGACAAGTATCTTACTCTATGGTCTTGGTTCAGCTCGCCTTGGGCTCTGAGGAAATTTGCTCCCTGGTCACACTTCAGTCGTGCAACTGGCCCAAAAAGTGGTGCTGAGATCAAAGTTGAGGTGTCCATGGCATCGATAACCTCAATATGCACGGCTCTGGTGCACAGGCAAGAGAAAATCATTGCCCATCTTTTGCAGTCTGTTGTACCATCCCATGTCTTTCTGGTTACGACAGTCCATTGGCCGAATACACCCGTTCCGACGTAGGAAAAGGGGAAGTAGATTTGAGTCTGTCCTCTTATAGATCTGCCATGAGTTGAGTGAAAAGCTTGCCTCTTAATTTTTGGCAAATGATGCATTGGTTGATAACTCTTCTTACGAGATCATGGGTTCTAAGGATCCAATGGCCTTCGGCCTGTACTCCTGCCATGGTCGTGTATCATCCTGGATGTTGTGCTTCCTGATGCAAGTGTTCATATATCAGCTTGGAGACGTGACTGTCCTTTTTCGGAAGGAGTACCGGGTGATGACCTCCAAGATGAGGGTCAGCTTGTTGAAGTCTACTTCCAACTCGGACAATGTCGTTGTTGTCGAGGAATGGACTCAATTTGTACAGCAGGCCCCCTCTTTGTCGTGTTGTGCAGGATCGATTCAATATTCTGATCTGCTTTGAGGCTGGCTATTTCTTTGCCGAAAGACATTCTCTGCATTCCATAGCTCTTCTCATAGTGCCTATCTGAAAGGTCTACCCTCATTCTGGTTATCTGATTGACTGCGATCAATGGTGTCCTCCCTTCCAGACTCAAAGATCTTTGCCTTAATGATTAATGTTGCAAATGGCCATCGAAGAAAGGTGGAGAAATGAGAAAAGCATTCACAACCTAAATCATGTCCATTTTCTCTGGAGGTCGAATGGTCTGGGTTGGCAGTGACCGTTGAGGAGAGGATAATAGTTTGTTTATGCACTGACGGATATTCTTCATTGAGTGGAAACTGTTGACAAGAAGATATCTCCACAATCTGCATCGAAGAGGGGTCTGGCTGCTGACGAAACTCTGGCCTTGTGAACCAGAAGGTTCTTCTGTGCTGGCTGGCTGGTATTGAGCATGAAATGACATCAGCAGGGTTCTCATCTGTGGGGAAGTGACGCCACTGACTCGGAGTAGACACATTGTGTATCTTCTGAACTCAATTTGATACGTACATGTCGAAGTGTTTTGACTAATTTTGAGATGTAGCCGAGGACTACACCTTGCTATCTGTGTAATAGGTTCTTCGTACTATCTTAGGTCAATCGATCTTTCATCTTGTGCTCCACTGTTTGCACCAACACTGTAATTAGCACTGCATTGCACAATTCTAGATGTGGTATTGAGAAAGCGTGCGAAGGTGTGACTCTTGCTTTGGCTAGTAGAAGGGACACAGGTAGCTGTTCATTCTCGTTGATTAGTCAAAGGTAAGCACCAGCTCTATAATGAGATTACTGGCATCAGAAAAGACATGGACCTCCCTTTGTTTGACTGGTAGCATCGTTGAAGGTGGATGTTCTTGAAATGGTGTAGTATGTTGCACCAGCACATCCATCTGGGGAGGCATGATTCTGGGAGTTGCCTGTCCCATATGTCACCAGGAACATACAGTTTCTTTCTCATCTCAGCCATCAGTTAATGGACGATAACTTTGCCCTCAATGATGGCAGGGCCTGCAAGGCCTATTGGGTTGTCAATTGAGATAATAACCGACAGAACCTATCCCACCATGAGAAAGGCTTGTCCTGTAGGCTCACTTAGAAGGTGAAGGTGTCCTGTTCGAGGTAGCAGTACACCCCCAAGGATCTCTGTGTGGGCAGTGCTTGATGGTTGAGGTCTAGGCTCTTCAGTTATTTTGCTGTCACCTCATCTGGAAGAGAGTTCATTAACTATTTGCTGTTCAAGGCAATCTTGTGGAAGTATAGCTTCTTTGTGGCTCAAGCGTCTCTGGTGCATTTGATGAGGCTGATTGCCATGAGTGAATCCGGCAGAGACGTGAGCTCCATCATTGACATCGAAGTAGTGATGGATGAAATCTGCCACGTCGTCGCCTTGAGTGATTCTGTATTCATCCACAACCATTCTCAGGCCAAATGTCACTCCAGCAGTTGATGAGATGTTGCCAAACAGGTGAACATTCACTCGAGATTCAATGATAGACTTTGTCGTCTTTGAACCTCAAGAAGTGTATAAAGTCTAGATGTTCCGGGTTTTGCGTGGAAGTTATGAAACATCTGTTCCACACCTCCCATTACGACTACTTCACTCAGTCTGAACCGAAGGAGAATCCCCAAGGAGGCTGTTCATCTCGTGGGGTACTTGAAGAAGTACTTTGTTAAAAATTAATCCCGTGGAACTCTGTACGAACATCAAAAACGACTGATGTCAGGTTTCTTGGGATGCTGAATGGAAAAATGCAGAAGGTACCACAATGTTCACGGGAGGAAGATCAGCTGGTCTTCTGATACCGGTCTAGAATGGCCTCTGGTGAATATTTTATCTAAGAAAGCGGTGTAGTCTGACATTATTACAAGTTTTTGTCACAGGGTTTTTAGAAGACTGTTGCGTTTATCTTGGAGACCTGAGAGTAGTTGTTAAGAAAATTAATCCACCCTTTCTTGAAGGGTAAGGGGAACTCGAGGTACCCTTCTGAATTGGTGTGGGCACCTTGTGGCCTGATGTGGAGGAAGCATCGGTCTTCGAAAGACATGGCCTCAAGGTTATCTTGTGGTGTTTCTCTGTGGATGAAATTTATGGTTGCTTTGTGTCATAATGTGGAGGAAGCATCGGTCTTCGACAGATATAGCCTCAAAGTTATCTTGTGGTGTTTCTCTGGAGATGTAATTTAAGCTCGCATTGTTCTGGCTCGGTCGAGAGAGAACCTCTTTCATATACAGTGCCTTCAGAAAGTATTCACACCTCTTGACTTTTGTCACATTTTGTTGCGTTAGAGCCCCAAATGAAAATGGATAAAATAAAATAAAAAATTGTCACCGATCTACACAAAATACCCCATAATGACAAACTGAAAACATGTTTTTGAATTTTTTTCAAATTTATTGAAAATGAAATGCAGTAATATCTCATTTACGTAAGTATTCAGCCCACTGATTCAATATTTTGTAGAAG
>CM068955.1:13018073-13030737 GCA_035128595.1 Eptatretus atami
GAATTATCGTCAGAAGTGCTGAATTATCATAAGAAGTGGTGAATTATCATAAGAAGTGATGAATTATCATAAGAAGTGATGAGTTATCAGAAGAAGTGGTGAATTCTCACTGATGCGAAGATGACCGAGACCGAGAGCAAATGACAAGGGAAAGAATTATTATTATATTATTATATTATTATTATTATTATTTACTTTTTTCTCTGAAAGAGTTTTTATCCCCGCCGCGTGGCGGAAGGGGGATATTGTTGTCACCCAGGCCGTCCGGCTGTCCGTCCGTCCGTCTGGGCGTCAACATTTATAGCTGTGAGTGCGATAACTCATAAACTGTTCGCCATATCGATTTGAAATTTGAGTCACACATGTACCACCTGAAAAGGAAGAACCCTATTGGTTTTGGGCGTGGCCGGATCAAAGATGGCCGACTGGGGCGGCCATCTTGAAAAAATGTTTTTGTAATAAATGGAAAACCGCTTATCTGATTTCAATTATTTTGGTTACTACGTTCCTCACCCCTGGGGAACTTTTTCGAGATGATGACCAAATGGTGTCTTGTTCCAATTCACCTCCCTCATTATCTGGAATATGTATGACCTTTTCCATTCAATGGCGGGGGATTCCCCATCTCTGATGGTATATTTTAAATTTATTCTCTCTCTCTCTCTCTCTCTCTCTCTCTCCTCTCTCTCTCTCTCTCTCTCTCTCTCTCTCTCTCTCTCTCTCTCTCTCCATCCTCTCATCTCTCCATCACTCTATCTCTATCTCTATCACTCTCGATCACTCTCGATCACTCTCTATCACTCTCTATCACTCTCTATCACTCTCTATCACTCTCTATCACTCTCTATCACTCTCTATCACTCTCTATCACTCTGTCACTCTCTATCACTCTCTGTCACTCCTTCACTCTCTGTCACTCTCTGTCACTCTCTGTCACTCTCTGTCACTCTCTGTCACTCTCTGTCACTCTCTGTCACTCCCTGTCACTCCCTGTCACTCTCTGTCACTCTCTGTCACTCTCTGTCACTCTCTGTCCCTCTCTGTCACTCTCTGTCACTCTCTGTCACTCTCTGTCACCCTATCACTCTCTATCACTCTCTATCACTCTCTATCACCTCTATCACTCTCTATCACTCTATCACTCTCTCTCTCTCACTCTCTATCACTCTCTATCACTCTCTATCACTCTTCTCTCACTCTCTCTCACTCACTCTCTCTATCTCCACTCTCTCTATCTCTCACTCTCTCACTCACTCTCCACTCTCTCTCTCTCTCTCTCTCTCTCTCTTCTCTCTCTCTCTCTCTCTCTCTCTCTCTCCAGTCTCTCTCTCTCCGCGGCTCTCTCTCTCTCACTCTCTCACTCTCGCTGTTTTCTTGAAAAGTTTTTTTATACTTAAGTGATGACCTCCAGTTTCAAGTTAACCTGCCTGCCAAGTGGCGCAGGAGTGCATTATCAGGTAAGGTAATTCACTCACTTCTTATGGTAATTCACCACTTCTTATGATAATTCACCACTTCCTCTGGAAATTCACCACTTCTGAGGAGAATTCTTCACTTCTTATGATAATTTACCACTTCTTATGATAATTCATCACTTCTTATGATAATTATAATCATCACTTCTTATGATGATTCACCACTTCTTATGATAATTCATCACTCTTATGATAACTCATCACTTCTTATGATAATTCATCACTTCTTATGATAATAATCACTTCTGATGATAATTCACCACTTCTTATGATAACTCATCACTTATAATGATAATTCATCACTTTTTATGATAATTCACCACTTCTTATGATAATTCACCACTTCTTATGAGAATTCACCACTCCTCTGGAAATTCACCACTTCTTAGGAGAATTCCTCACTTCTTATGATAATCATCACTTCTTATGATAATTCCATCACTCTTTTTATATTCACCACTTTTTATGATAATCATCACTTCTTATGATAACTCATCACTTCTATGATAATCATCACTTCTTATGATAACTCATCACTTCTTATGAAATTCATCACTTCTTGTGATAACTCATCACTTCTTATGATAATTCATCACTTCTAATGATAATCATCACTTCTCATGATAATTCATCACTTCTTATGATAATTCATCACTTCTTTTGAGAATTCATCACTTCTCATGATAATTCCACTTCTTATGAAATTCACCACTTCTTATGATAATTCATCACTTCTTATGAAATTATAATTCATCACTTCTTTTGATAATTCATTACTTCTTCTGATAATTCATCACTTCTAATGATAACTCATCACTTCTTATGATAATTCACCCACTTCTTATGATAACTCATCACTTCTTTGATAATTCATCACTTCTTATGATAATTATAATTCATCACTTCTTCGGAGAATTCCTCACTTCTTATGATAATTTATAATTCATCACTTTCTTTGATAATTCATCATTCTATGATAATTCATCACTTCTTAGTAATATCACACTATCTTATGAGAATTCACCACTTCTCTGGAAATTCACCACTTCTTAGAGAATTCCTCACTTCTTATGATAATTCATCACTTCTTATGATAATTCATCACTTCTTATGATAATTCACACTTTTTATGATAATTCATCACTTCTTATGATAACTCATCACTTCTATTGATAACTCATCACTTATGATACTCTCATCTTATGATAATTCATCACTTCTAATGATAATATAATTCATCACTTCTCATGATAATTCATCACTTCTTATGAAATTCATCACTTCTTTTGAGAATTCATCACTTCTCATGATAATTCACCACTTCTTATGATAATTCACCACTTCTTATGATAATTCATCACTTCTTATGATAATATAATTCATCACTTCTTTTGATAATTCATTACTTCTTCTGATAATTCATCACTTCTAATGATAACTCATCACTCTTATGATAATTCACCCACTTCTTATGATAACTCATCACTTCTTATGATAATTCATCACTTCTTATGATAATTATAATTCATCACTTCTTCGAGAATTCCTCACTTCTTATGATAATATAATTCATCACTTCTTTTTGATAATTCATCATTTCTTATGATAATTCATCACTTCTTATGATAATTCATCACTTCTTATGATGATTCATCACTTCTTATATAAATCATCACTTATAATGATAATTCATCACTGCTTATGATAATTCACCACTTATTATGATAATTCATCACTTCTTATGATAACTCTTCACTTCTTATGATAATTCATCACTTCTTATGATAACTCTTCACTTCTTATGATAATTCATCACTTCTCATGATAATTCATCACTTCTTATGATAACTAATCACTTTTTATGATAATTCATCACTTTTTATGATAACTCATCACTTCTTATGATAATTCATCACTTTTTATGAGAATTCACCACTTCTTATGATAACTCGTCACTTCTTATGATAATTCATCACTTCTTATGATAATTCATCACTTGTTATGATAAATCACCACTGCTTATAATAATTCACCACTTATGATAATTCATCACTTCTTATGATAATTCATCACTTCTATGATAATTCCCACTTCTTATGATAATTCATCACTTCTGATGATAATTCATCACTTCTTCTGATAACTCATCACTTCTTATGATAATTCATCTCTTTTTATGAGAATTCACCACTTCTATGATAACTCTTCACTTCTTATGATATAAAATTCATCACTTCTTATGATAATTCACCACTTCTGATGATAATCATCACTTCTTCTGATAACTCATCACTTCTTATTGATAATAATTCATCACTTTTTATGAGAATTCACCACTTCTTCTGATAACTCATCACCTTATGATAATTCATCACTTCTTATGATAATTCATCACTCTCATGATAATTTCATCCTTTCTTATGATAACTAATCACTTTTTATGATAATTCATCACTCTTATGATAATTCATCACTTCTTATGATAATTCACACTTCTAGATAATTCACCACTTCTTATTGATAATTCACCACTTCTTATGATAATTCATCACTTCTGATGATAATCATCACTTCTTCTGATTAACTCATCACTTCTTCTGATAACTCATCACTTCTTATGATAATTCATCACTTCTTATGATAATTCATCACTTCTATGATAACTCATCACTTTTTATGAGAATTCACCACTTCTTCTGATAACTCATCACTTCTTATGATAATTCATCACTTCTTATGATAATTCACCACTCTTATGATAATTCAGCACTTCTGACGATAATTCATCACTATGATGATAATTCATCACTTCTTATGATAATTAATCACTTCTTTTATAATTAATCACTTCTTATGATAATTCATCACTTCCTTTGGAAATTCACCAACTTCTTATGATAATTCATCACTTCTTATGATATTCATCACTTCTAATGATAATTAATCACTTCTCATGATAATTCATCACTTCTTATGATAATTAATCACTTCTTTTGATAATTAATCACTTCTTATGATAATTCATCCTTCCTTTGAAATTCACAAACTTCTTATGATAATTCATCACTTCTTATGATAATCCCCATTCCTTTGGAAATTCACCACTTCTTTGGAGAATTCATCACTTCTTATGATAATTCATCACTTCTTATGATACTCATCACTTCTTATGATAATTCATCACTTCTTATGATAATTAATCACTTCTGATGATAATCACCACTTCTTATGAAACTCATCACTTATAATGATAATTCATCACTTTTTATGATAATTCACCACTTCTTATGATAATTCACCACTTCTTATGAGAATTCACCACTTCCTCTGAAATTCACCACTTCTTAGGAGAATTCCTCACTTCTTATGATAATTCATCACTTCTTATATTAATTCATCACTTCTTATGATAATTCACCACTTTTTATGATAATTCATCACTTCTTATGATAACTCATCACTTCTTATGATAACTCATCACTTCTTATGATACTCATCACTTCTTATGATAATTCATCACTTCTTGTGATAACTCATCACTTCTTATGATAATTCATCACTTCTAATGATAATTCATCACTTCTCATGATAATTCATCACTTCTTATGATAATCATCACTTCTTTTGAGATTCATCACTTCCATATAATTCACCACTTCTATGATAATTCACCACTTCTTATGATAATTCATCACTTCTTATCATAATTATAATTCATCACTTCTTTTTATAATTCATTAGTTCTTCTGATAATTCACACTTCTAATGATAAACTCATCACTTCTTATGATAATTCACCCACTTCTTATGATAACTCATCCACTTCTTATGATAATTCATCACTTCTTATGATAATTATAATTCATCACTTCTCGGAAATTCCTCACTTCTTATGATAATATTAATTCATCCACTTCTTTGATAACTTCATCATTTCTTATGATAATTCTCACTCTTATGTGATAATTCACACTTCTTATAGAATCACCACTTCCTCTGGAAATTCACCACTTCTTAGGAGAATTCCTCACTCTTATGATAATTCATCACTTCTTATGATAATTCATCACTTCTTATGATAATTCACCACTTTTTATGATAATTCATACTCTATGATACTCATCACTTCTTATGATAACTCATCACTTCTTATGATAACTCATCACTTCTTATGATAACTCATCACTTCTTGTGATAACTCCTCACTTCTTATGATAATTCACACTTCTAATGATAATTCATCACTTCTCATGATAATTCATCACTTCTTATGTGAAATTCATCACTTCTTTTGAGAATTCATCACTTCTCATGATAATTCACCACTTCTTATGATAATTCACCCACTTCTTATCATTCACACTTCTTTTGATAATTCATTACTTTTTCTTTCTGATAATTCATCACTTCTAATGATAACTCATCACTTCTTATGATAATTCACCCACTTCTTATGATAACTCATCACTTCTTATGATAATTCATCACTTCTTATGATAATTATTAATTCATCACTTCTTCGGAGAATTCCTCACTTCTTATGATAATTATAATTCATACTTCTTTGATAATTCATCACTTCTTATGATAACTCATCACTTATAATGAATTCATCACTGCTTATGATAATTCACCACTTATTATGATAATTCATCACTCTTTGATAACTCTTCACTTCTTATGATAATTCATCACTTCTTATGATAACTCTTCACTTCTTATGATAATTCATCACTTCTCATGATAATTCATCACTTCTTATGATAACTAATCACTTTTTATGATAATTCATCACTTTTTATGATAACTCATCACTTCTTATGATAATTCATCACTTTTTATGAGAATTCACCACTTCTTATGATAACTCGTCACTTCTTATGATAATTCATCACTTCTATGATAAATCACCACTGCTTATGATAATTCACCACTTATGAAATTCATCACTTCTTATGATAATTCATCACTTCTTATGATAATTCCCACTTCTTATGATAATTCATCACTTCTGATGATAATTCATCACTTCTTCTGATAACTCATCACTTCTTATGATAATTCATCTCTTTTATGAGAATTCACCACTTCTATATATGTAACTCTTCACTTCTTATGATATAAAATTCATCACTTCTTATGATAATTCACCACTTCTGATGTTAATTCATCACTTCTTTCGATAACTCATCACTTCTATGATAATTCATCACTTTTTTATGAGAATTCACCACTTCTTCTGATAACTCATCACTTCTTATGATAATTCATCACTTCTTATGATAATTCATCACTTCTCATGATAATTCATCACTTCTTATGATAACTAATACTTTTTATGAAATTCATCACTTCTTATGATAATTCATCACTCTTTTGATTAATTCATCCACTTCTTATGATAATTCACCACTTCTAATTGATATAATTCACCACTTCTTATGATAATTCATCACTTCTGATGATAATTCATCACTTCTTCTGATAACTCATCACTTCTTATGATAATCATCACTTTTTATGAGAATTCACCACTTCTTCTGATAACTCATCACTTCTTATGATAATTCATCACTTCTTATGATAATTCACCACTTCTTTGATAATCAGCACTTCTGACGATAATTCATCACTTATGATGATAATTCATCACTTCTTATGATAATTCATCACTTCTTATGTGAATTCACCACTTCCTCTGGAAATTCACCACTTCTTCGGAGAATTCCTCACTTCTTATGATAATCATCACTTCTTATGATAATTCATCACTTCTTATGATAATTCACCACTTTTATGATAATTCATCACTTCTTGATAACTCATCACTTCTATGATAAACTCATTACTTCTTATGATAATTCATCACTTCTTATGATTAACTCTTCACTTCTAATGATAATTCATCACACTTACTCATGATAATTCATCAACTTCTTTAATGATAATTCAGCACTTCTATAATAACTCATCACTTTCTTATGATAATTCCTCACTTCTTATGATAATTCATCACTTCTTATGATAATTCATCACTTCTTATGAAAATGAAACCACTTTTTATGATAATTCATCACTTCTTATGATAATTCAGCACTTCTTCTAATAACTCATCACTTTTGAGAATTCGTCACTTATGATAATTCATCACTCTTATGATAAATTCATCACTTCTAATGATAATTAATCACTTCTCATGATAATTCATTCACTTCTTATGATAATTAATCACTTCTTTGATAAGTTAATCACTTCTTATGATAATTTCATCACTTCCTTTGGAAATTCACAACTTCTTATGATAATTCATCACTTCTTATGATAATTCCCCACTTCCTTTGAATTCACCACTTCTTTGGAGGAATTCATCACTTCTTATGATAATTTCATCACTCTTATGATAATTCATCACTTCTTATGATAATTCACCACTTTTATGATAATTCATCACTTCTTATGATAACTCATCACTTCTTTATGATAACTCATTACTTCTTATGATATAATTCATCACTTCTTATGATAACCTTCACTTCTAATGATAATTATAATTCATCACTTCTCATTATAATTTAATCACTTCTTATGATAATTCATCACTTCTTATGATAATTCATCACTTCTTTATGAAATTCACCACTTGTTATGATAATTCAATCACTTCTTATAAATCATCACTTCTTTGATAACTCATTACTTCTTATGATTATAATCATCACTTCTTATTGATAACTCTTCACTTCTAATGATTAATTATATTCATCACTTCTATTATAATATATAATCACTTCTTATGATAATTCACAACTTCTTATGATAATTCATCACTTCTTATGATAATTCCCCACTTCCTTTGGAAATTCACCACTTCTTTAGGAATTCATCACTTCTTATGATAATTATAATTCATCACTTCTTATGATAATTCATCACTTCTAATGATAATTTATCACTTCTTGTGATAATTCATTCACTTCTATGATAATTCAACCACTTCTTATAATTCACCACTGGTGGGGACATATTGCAGACAGAGCAGGGCAGCGAGACCAGAGAGGAGATGTTAGAAGACAAGAAGATCATCGACCTTCCTGCGGTGAGAGATTGAGAGGCCCAAAACTCAGTCCTTATTGCCGGAGATACCAATATCCTAAATGCCTTGCGTTTCACAGCGTGAAGCCGAGAAAGGTGAGAGGCAGGAACACCAGCCCAGAGTGGAGAGCAGTACTCCATCAGACTGTTGACGAAAGCTTTGTATGTGGTCAGGAGCTCAGGTGGGCCGAAGGAAGACTTTGCACGACGAGGATTCCCAGTCGGCGACTGCTTTGGAGGCGAGGTTGAAATGTGGCTTTCCCAGGAAAGGTCATGGCAGATAGTGAGACCCAGAAGCTTGAAGAAAAGACTTTTTCCAGAAGATTGTTGAGAAAGTAGATGTGGGAGGGGGGGGGTGGGTTCTAACTGGTCCTTTCGGAGAGAACATAGTGAGAGTGTGAGATCATCACTTCTGATGATAATAATTCATCAGTTGTGATAATTCTCCACTTCTTATGATAATTCATCACTTCTTAGATAATTCATCACTTCTTATGATAATTCACTACAGGTCAGGTCAGGTATGGAGCATGCGCCAGAACAGCCCGTCGCTGCATCCACTTCCGCCGGTACTCCAGGGGCCTCCGTCTGGCCCTCTCCAGGCAGATGCCAGCCCATCCCCATCTACTTGAAATGCTTATCAATCTGCTGCAACCACGAGGCATGTGGTCAGCCCATTGGCCTCCTACACTCATGAGGCTCCATCGCTGAGAGAATCTGGTGAGCAGGATCAGCATCAGGAAAATGAGCCACATGTCCATACAGCCACAACTGATGCTCACGGACTAGGCAGGTAACGAATCTCATTTGAGTCTCTTTCAGCAACTGTTCGTTGGACACTAAGTCTGAGCAATGATCGCCAAGGATTCTCCGAAGAGACCTGTACCAAAGGAATTAGTCTCTTTGTCAGATCCCTGGTCAGAGTGCAAGTCTCACATCCGTAGAGCAAGACTGAATGACCAAGGACCTGAAGACTCGGATTTTCTTCCTCCTGCACAGATACGACAGCACCACACACCATGATCCAGTGAATGCATGACTACCCAGGCCCGACCAGACGTCTATTGACCTCTGGCTCACAGCCAGCTGGAGACATGAATATCATTGCCAAGGTAAGTGAATTTCTCCGTGACCTCAACATCCTCACCACAAACAGTCCAGACAAGATAGCAGCATCCAAGATGTCATTGAAAACCTGGATCTTAGTTTTGACCACGGAAATCTGTAATTCCAGCGACTCCGACTCCTCATCAGCACCTCGAGGCCCCCAAAAGGATATCCAGATTCACCACAAAGATATCTGCCGCATATCAAGCTCAGAGATCTTGACTTCTCAAATGATGCACCGCAGCTTGATCTCTCTGACATCCTCCCAGAATCCAGCGCTACAAGTGCTGCAAGTGTGGGTACCAGTACACACCCCTGACAAACTCCAGTAAAAACTGTAAATCAGTCAGAGATGGTATCACACATCTCACAGCACTCTCCGTACTGGAGTATAGTTCAGACATCAGATTGATCAGTTTTAGTGCACCCCACATAGACAAGAATCCCCCAGAGGGCATCCCGTTTCACTGAATTGAAGGCTTTGCAGAGATCTACGTTGGCTGCAAGCAACCACTGCCAAAACTCTCGGCTGCATGAGGTGAGGACCCGAAGACCAAGGATACGGTCAATTGTTGACCTCTTTGGGTAAAGCATGACTCTCTGGGTGCTGGTGCTCAAGCAGAAGGTGTCAAACCCTATCAATAATTATTAGAGCAAAGACCTTGGTACTTCCAGAGTACATCCATCCCTTTTTTAACTTATTTTCTTCCAATGCTTTAAGAGTGCATAAAATACAGAATTTACAAGTAAATTGGCCAAGTAGTTATGATTCTATAAGATTTTCATAATAGATACTAATATATGACACCAGGACCCTAACATTTGCGAGGATACGTTCCGGGAAAACCCACGAATGTGGGGGCATTGTTTCAATGGGAAATGGGGGGATAGGTTCTGGGGATTTCCCGATCTGCGAAAAATCCGCAAATGTCGGGTAAAATCCTCGAGTGTGGGGAAGGAATCCACGAGTGTTTTGTCATTGTTGCATTGGAGACAAAGGCATAACGTTATCAGTTCATGGCAGTTCCTGGTGTCATGAAAAATGCCGCAAATGCGGACACCACTAAAGTTGGGGAATTGGTACAATGAGGACAAGGCGGATAACGTTATCGTTCACGGCGGTTCCTGGTTCAAATGGGAAAGTTTTTAAAGTTCAAAATGTTTTTCGACCACGAATGCATGATTACAGTTCATTTAAGATGCTGGCAAAAAAACAAAAAACAACAAACACCAGTCCATTTCCCAATTTATTAAGGAATGCCATTTTAAAGTCTCTTAACCATACCATACCATACCATTACCGTGAAAACAAAAAATACAACATCATTGTACCGTTTCAATTTTTATTTAAACAAACACAGCACACATAACTTTGCAAAAATGATGAAGATGATGATGACGACGATGAAGATGAGATGCGCCGGGTGTTATAAGTCTTGAAAGTGGATATTACCCCCCTGGTTGAGTGGCTGAATGAGGAGGTGGTGTTCGGCAGCAGTAACATGACCTCAACTTTCGGGTGAGGTGTTCAGGTCCGTGGCATGGCCAGGAGCGTTATCAACAGCCGGAGTACTGGAACAAAAGTTCTTTCCTGCCAGGTAACTCTCGACCTGAGGAAAGAAACAGTTATGAAACCAGTCCATAAAAGTTCAGACTCACCCACGCCTTCCTGTTCACCCTCCAGTGTGCAGCAGCATCTGCTTGTTTTGTTCTCAGCACACGTGGGTTCAGAGAAGGTAGAGTATCATGGCTTTACCATGAAGTCCCTGAGCACAGGGAAGGGATACTCAGTCCTTTGCGGCCTTGAAGCTGGTAGCCGCTTTGCCCTCGGCTGTGAGATGAATGTTCTGGTCAGCATCTTTTTCCAAAACAGCCAGTCTTATCAGCATTAATGACCTGCTTTGGCAGGTACCCCTTCTCCTCAATGAGGCTCGCAAGTTCTGCAGGATACCTTGGCCGCGTCGTGGTCCGTGGAGCACGCTCCCCTACAAGCTTGATGTTGCACGAATTATATCATGCCTTGAAGCGTGGAACCACCAACTGCTCGTTGTAAACGGGCTGGAGGTGCCGATTGTACCCACTGCTGCTCGTAGTTGCACCACCCACGCCAGAGAGATGGTTGTGCTGGAGCTTCTCCTTCTCCCCTATCTGTGGTCTGCTTAGAGGCATACCCTTCTGAGCGTTTTCCTCGATCCTTGAGAGCAATTTTCAAAGAATGGATGGAGCGAGAGGCAATACACAGTCAGAGCAACGGGACGAGAATGATGATGATCCAGACGCAGTGAGTAGTCTGCGCATTGTTTGTGGGGATTTTTATGGTGATACTGTATTCAGTAGTTGAATAAGATGTGGTGAAGTGATGTTATTGTGTAATTAGTCCATATGTAGCTCGCTGCAAATTATACAAATAGATATGCTGAATGTTTCCATTACTTAACTCACAGGACATGATTCTTTTCTATCTGCAGGCAGATATGCTGAGCATTTAAAAATGTAACAGTTCAGATGTGCTGTTCATAGCAAGGTGGTTATTACACTAAGATGCGTTGAATGTTCCATTGTGGAATGTCCACATGTGGCGACCTGTAATATACTGGATACATCAATGGATGCTGTTAGTGTTTTCATTCTGTAACTCACGGAGGATGACATCGCGGGGAATGACTGTTACACTGCTGAGACATCCCGCGAAACTATGTTTATGCCGCAAAGCTACAATGCAGTACATAGAGTAGTATACTTGAAAGTGTGCATGGTGACGACTCCCGTGAAACTATGTTATCCCACGAAGCTACAATACACATACAGAAGCAGGTCATATTCGCGGCTTGAAGAGATGTTTTTGTGTACGTACAGTATTTACTGTGCTACATCACGCTTTGTGTGTGCTTGTGGAAGATATGTTTTAGAACTGCTATGCTCGCGGCTCGTGAAAAAAACAGAAATTTGCCACGAAAACCATGAAATACTGGACAATACTCTCAACGATC
>CM068955.1:13033822-13050113 GCA_035128595.1 Eptatretus atami
TATTGGTGAACAAATCTGCACAATTGTGGACACTGTCAAGCTTTTTTAAAATCTGAAAATTTGCATTTGTTTATCATTAGGAAACTTTGTTGCCATGGTAACCGGAGGTGGCTGAACCAAATTTCATCATTTTTGGCATATAATAGGACACTCATACAAGATACCACATGCCAAATTGGAAGTCAATCGCGGTCGAAATGAACGTTTTTATCGCAATTTGAAATCTTTGACCCGACCCCCCCTGACATTCGATCCCCGACCGCTAAGAAGGGGTTGGTGTGACACCCCAATGAGACGTATGGTTGGATGCAGAATTGGAAGATGCACATTTTGTATTTGGTTTGAAGTCGATACGACCATTTTAGCGGACGTTATTGCGAGAATAAGAATTTCGGTTTTTCGGTGACCTTGACCTTGACCTTTGACCTAGATTCACCAAAACGACAAGTGTCTAAGTTGGACCATGGCCGACGTCTGTACCCAGTTTGGTCATGATCGCTGAAATGGTGTGGCTGCTACAGGTAAACAACACACAAACAAAACGACAGACAGACACACACACAGAATGACACACACAACCGACCAACATAATTGCCGAAATCCAAAGGATTCCGGCAATTAACAAACAAGAAAACAAACAAACGGAGTGAAAACTGAGTAATCCCTTCCTTGGGCGCCGCGATGATGTCATGCATCGCCTGGATATGGAATTGGGAAGGAGCGGTGTACAATAAACTTTAATTTCTCTTTGTCAGTCAAATACTGCTATTGCATCAACTACTCAGAGGTCATATCCTATTACTATCTCATGGCATTGAAAAAATTCCCACATGTAATTTGTGAAAATCCCTGCTAACAGGCTGTGCCTCACCTCTCCCCATCACCTCCTTTCCACCCACATTTCTAGTTGTAGGCTCTTTTGGCCTGTGACAAATTGTTTGACATTTATTCCAAGTCTTTCTGTTCCCCACTGCTCAACTGTAAACTTCATAATCTCCATCCTCTGCCATAGAGTTATTGCATGAATCTCAATTTGCCGAAAAAGAAAATTCAGAGAGGAGGGGGGTGGGGGAGAACATGTTGAGTCTTGCCTGATGAAGGGTTGTAAGGCATCAAGTGCTCGCTGTCCATGTCTCTTGTGGAGAAAAACAGACAAGCGTTCATTTTCCGACTTCCCGATGTTGTTGACAACTTCCCATCCAAGGGAATCCTCTCCCCATTTCCCCTCCTCGTTATCTGCTACCTCTGGAAAGCTGAGGCATGGTGAGGGACAGTCTGGGCAGAGATTAAAAAAAAAAACAGAAGATTAAAGGGGGAAGAGATAAAAGGGGTGATAACACGAAAGAAGATTAAAGGGGGAAGAGATAAAAGGGGTGAAAAAAACAATGGGAGAAAAAATTGCAGATATTAAAAAGAAAAACACACGAGACATTTCCACAATAATATAAACAGCAAGACAAATGAGGAGGTACAGCAAAACGTATAATATAATCTAAACAAACAAACAATGAAAGCCAGTGTTTTAGACGTACAGTGTACAAGAAATTTTTGTGTGTAAGACCTCTTCCAATTTTAGAACAAGTCAGTGCTCTGCACCAGAATATAATGCTTCAGATACAAGGAAATGCAAGGAACTTGGACACAGGAGGAAGCCATTTGGCCAGTGATGCCGGAACGTCATGCACCTGCCATCAGTTCAATCTATCAGTCCATTCATCATTTGTGATACTAACCCAGCTTAAACCTGTCTATCCAATTCCACCAGGGAGGGAAGGGATGGTTGAGGGAAGTGAACGGTGGGAAGAAGTGTGGAGAATTTGAGTGGCAGATGCAAGAACATCAACAGGTTTGTGTTCATTTTATTTTATTTAAATAAGGCTCACTTGGCTGTGCCTGGATGGGTTTGAGGGTAGAGAAGTAGCAGCTGAAACCCAAATCCTATCCAGGTTCCTCCCTCCTGATGACTTCATCTTTGGTTTTTGATTGTTTGGGTACCTTCCGATTACTCCAATGCAGGACTTTACCGATTGGGTCTTGCATTTGATTTGAATTGAAATTATATTAATCCCATTCTGAATTCAATTGAATATTAATAAACGTCGTAGGTCATGGTCAAGTGTCCAATCAAAGCGGGGTTGCATGAAAGCGAGACGTCTTACCCAGTCATCACTGGCAGCATTATAAAGTGGCAGTTCCACTTATGTCGATAATTATTAATCAGATAACACACCAGTACACAAATACCACACAAAATACACGATAAAAAACGATGCAAACACCACACAAAACAAGTCCTGGCGACGGTCTGCAATCTCAGATTGCTCTTTTCCTTGTTTATTTTTTGTTATTCCAATATTCCATTGAATATTTCAGCAATACATGTATACCTACAGACAAAACATACATTTGCTTAGCATATTAAACCACAGAACCACTCTAAGGTGTACCTTTTGAAACATTAATCACCAGCTTCTGTCACATGGATTGCTAAGATGGAGTAAACTGCAATGAATAATGATCCCCATTTTCAAAAAAATTAGAAGTCAACTCATGATGCTCTTCACAAATGAGGTGGATTTTCAGACTACAGCAAACCCATTGTTTATGTTGGGGCAGTTATGTTCCACTCAACTATAAAGTCACACACAATATACCGGAGCGGTTTAGCAGAATCACCGTCACTCGTGGTACAAAACCAAAGTATTCACTACCCCTTGTGCTTTCTGCGCATTTCTTTACTTGGCAGATACTGGACTCGTTAATGGGGATGGGCGATTCCAGGAATTTTGGAATCAATTTGATTCCGAATACTTTTTTGGGGGAATCGATGGAAGGGTGGTGGCACACCAGCTTTCACCTTGCATCCCTCCATTTCACTCTTTCCCTTCTTAAGCTGATGGGTGGGTGGGAAAGAGATATATATACATAAGCATGGTCCGTCCATGAAGCCGCCCGTCCATCCGTCAGTCAGTCAATCCGTGAAACCGTGTGACTATATGCCTATAAATCACATCCTGTTTGAATGTCCGTTGCAGACGACACGAACGTCTGCAAATTACGTACTATTGGAATGTTCATTTCACAGTGAAGCAGTGTGACTAGATGTCTATTAATTACATACTGTTTGAACATCAGCTGCACGCAAACTTCACACACGTGCGTCCATGAATTAAGTACGATTGGAATGTACCTTTTTACGCTTTAGACTGCTGAGACCCCTTCGACTGTTCAAGACGCTTAAGACCCCAAAGACCCATAAAAGTCCAAAAGACCCTGAAGACCCAAAATACCCTAAGGATCAAAGACCAAAATACGCATTATGACCCAAAATACTCAGATGACCCAAAATACCAGATGACCAAAAGTCACAATACCCAAAAGACCCCAATACCCAAAAGACCTGAAGATCCAAAAGACCGAAGGAATCAAAAGACCTACTGACCCAAAAGACCCAGGAGGACTTAAAAAGCCCAAATGACCAGGGACCCAAAAGACCTCCCCCCAAGACCTTTAGACACCTGGCCTAAACACCACTTAGACCTCTCAGCTTCAGATTCGACAGTTTAGACCCTTTACGATTTAGATACTTGGACGTTTTTACATTACAAATAAATTTCAATCATAAATCACCAATATTACAAACAAGAAGACATCATCGTGCAGAGCACTATACTTGCAAAATCATAAAACAAATTTGACCTCAAAATAATTGGTGGTTGAATTCAATGACCAAATATCCACTCCTCTTCAAATTTCAAGTCAATTGGATGAAATTGACAATTTTAGAAATTTTGGCCTTTTTGTTGATCTTTTGGCCTGTTATGAACTTGTGGTCTATGTTAACTCTCAAAAACAATTGGCTAGTTGAATTCGTGACCTGAAATATAAATTATCTTCAAATTTCAAGTCAAATGGATGAAAATTGAGGATTTTAGAAATACCTCCTTAGTTGTTGACAATGGGCCTATGTTGACCTTTTGGTCATGTCGACCTCAAAAGTATTGGCTAGTTGAATTCAGTGACCTGAAATATAAATCCTTTCAATTTCAAGTCATCGGATGAAATGAGGATTTTAGAAATTTCACACCAAGTTGTTGACCTTTGGCCTATATTGACCTTTTGGCCTCAAAACAATAGGGTTCTTCTTAGAACAAACTCTACCATGTGATGAAGTTTCGTGAAGATCAGTTTAAGATTTTGACCTGCAGGTGATAGACAGACAGACAGAATAACAAAATCGACCAACCAATATACTTAAAAAATCTTCCATTTTGCAAGTAATAAATTTGTACAAAAGAAATGTTTGTATTATGATTGATGTAAATCATGACAATAAAGCAAATCTGTGACGTCAATTTCTACACTGATAATGATGTGTGGGGAGGCGAGCTGTTTGGGTTTGGGTTAGGGTTACCATTAGTAACATTAATATTATGCTATTATCATTTGTGTTGTTATTACTTTTGTTTTTAGAAGTGGCCTTGGAAGAATGCCACCATTAGCTATTTTAACACGGTTATACACCTCAACAAGGACTCCCCCCCCCATCCCCCACCCTTGGGAAAGGGGGGCAAATCAAGTCACTACAACCTCCATCATGTGACCGTTAGTCCTTTTGTCAAGTTAATTTGAGATTGGATAAGTAATGATCAAATGTATCGAGGTCAAAAAAACACTCAGACAGACACCAAATTGTGTATTTTCGCATGATTATACCAATTAAAAATTGTGAGCATAATAGACAATTATAACACTTCAGGTGGTGTTCATCGAATTTTGGCAGAGTATTGTAATAATATGTACTTATTCATCATATGTCAGACAGGAAAATTGGTCCACTTCATAGAACTGGACAACTTTCCTATTTTATGAAATAAAACAAGCAAATAGAATGGCATTCGGTGGAGTGCATACCTCCATCAGGCTGAACAGTTTACGTTTTGTATCCCATTAATAGGCCGGATCTGGATCCAGACCTTAACCCAAATCGAGTTGGCTTGTTCTTGTCACCTAAACAACTGATACCGCAAGTTTTATTATAATCCGTCCATAACTTTTTGAAAATCTAATCGATTCGTTGTTGCACACATCCAACCTGTCTACCAAGTTTTGTCCGAATCCATCCACAAATTTTTGAAATATCGTGTTATATAGTTTTTAGCACCTTCACTCAATGTTGAAGAACCACTTTAAAAAAAATTATCGGATCCAAATCCGGTTCTTCACCAAAATGTAATCAATTTGTCCTTGTCACACTCCCAACATTTTCACTAAGTTTCGTCCGAATCCGTCCACAAATTTTTGAGATATCATGCTACATATCGTGTTTGCCCCCATCTCTCAATTGCAAAAAAATCACTTAGAAAATTCTCGTATCCGCATCTGGATATTCACCAAAATGCAATCATTTCATTCTTGTTGCACACCCAACCTGTCCACCAAATTTCATTTGAATCCATCCACAACCTTTTGAGATAACCTGTTCATGGATGTACAGACAAATAGACAAACATGCAGGGGTGAAAACATAACCTCTGTCCAGGCCCTTTGGTGGCAGAGGTAACAATGAAAAGTAAATGCCAAACCATCTGCAACTCTTTTAAGATATGGATTTGAATAAAACAAACTTTTAAAATGCACCAACAAAAACTTTTTTAAAAAACAAACAAACAAAAAAAAAACGCTAATGCAGATGAATTGAAAGAGTAAAAAACAAAAAAAAAGTACAGAGAAATATACTACATGCCAGCGCATTTTTAAATATTTATTTAAAGAAGTCAAAGTCATACCAGGAGATAAAAAGTCTGCAAGCTTCTCCAACAGTACAGAAACCAGCTGACATGCCGCCTTCAAACCTTCTTGCTCTTTCACCTTGCATCCCTCCATTTCACTCTTTCCCTTCTTAAGCTGATGGGTGGGTGGGAAAGATAACTGGGATAGTAGAGCAGGGGAGAGATAAGGAAGAGCCTTGCGTGTTAGAGAGATAGCAAGGAGAGAGATATTCGGGGGTTGAAAAATTAGAGAAAATGATAAAAGCAAACGGGAGATAACAGATGGCTGATGAAGAATGTGGATTCCAAGAGGATAACTGGTGAAAGGAAGGAGGTGGATAAAGACGTGTGTGAAAGACACACGGTGAGAGATAGGGAGAGAGAGAGAGAGAGAGAGGAGAAAGAGAGGAGAGAGAGAGAGGGGGGAGAGGGAGAGGGAGAGAGGGAGAGAGAGACTTTGACTTTTGTAAACCTTAATTTGTACAAGCTTAGAAAAAACAGTTACACTTAACATTCAAAACAAGTCAAAATAAGAAGGCCAAGTACACAGCTAAAATGAAATAATAAGATGATTATGGTCTACTTTACCAATGATTCCTGTGACACCATTTCTGCTTAAACAGTTAAATTTTAATATTTTGGTGAAAATAAATTTGCACGTCATCTGGACGGAAAGGGCCTTAAAAACTGTTAAAACATTGTAATCAGAATCAGGATTTGCAAGAAGTTTAGCTTTCCTTGTTTTATAAATTGCTACTTTCCCTTCTGCTATTATAAAATTGACGAGAGCAGATTCAACATGATGTTTGGAATTTAGCGACAACACGAAAATAAAATTACGTAAAGAAAATACAATTTTCATGAGACAGCACAACTGTGATAAAAAGGAAAAATGGTCAGCTGCACAGTCAACAAGGCCATGATAAAATCTTTCAGAGTGCATACAAAAGGGCGAAGCGAATTTAAAACATTAAAATGAGTAAAAACATTCGTAGGTAAAATCATATGTACAAGTCTCCAAGAGAACACATCCGTTACAATCGTGTGACATACATGACTCCTATGTGGCACGGGGGGGACCCTGAGGAGCAACATCCCCTTCCATCGGTATCCAAAACAGCTTTGCACACATAAGGATGCCGTATGTAACACAAAGGTGGTACAGGCACTTTTTAGCAACACTAGGAAGTGTAGAGGAAGACAGGATCACAGTTTCTGTTGATCACAGTTTCACAAGTGAAAGGCCATGATGCGCGACTTCACATGAACTAGGTTTTGACCACTATCGGACGAAGTATGGCATATTATGTTTGGCCGCAGCCAATGATGGCCTCCCCCAAAAAAGTCCACCAATCTAGCCTGGATCGTGTCCAGCAGTACTTACGGTGGTTGCAGGCAAATAAATCTATGCTATGGCTATGCAGCAACCAAGTTATTGGCCACCAAGACACGGCCCATAAAATATAGATGTGGTTGAGCTCTTTTCCACATGTTCAATTTTTTTCCTTATTTCTTCAGTCGTGTCTTCCCAGTTCTTTTTTACAAACTGTGCGGAACCCAGGAAAACACCAAGATAAGCAACACTTTCTGCCTTCCACTCTAGGTTTTCCGTAAGTGGAGGTGGAGGTGCCAAGACAGGAAGGCAACTATTAAGGTATGGCACCCACAGAGCCTTATTTTTCTTCAATTTAACTTTTAGGGAAGAAGCCAGGAAAAAGTTCTCAAGGATTCAGCAAGTGCAGCAATATCTTGGTTGTTCCTGATTATGATACAAACATCGTCAGCATAAGCAGTTACCGTCAACGGAGGACTCCTTCGAAAGCAAGTTAGACCGGCGATATTCTCCCTGAGCGTACAAAGGTATGGTTCTATTGCCAACGCAAGAAGCAAGCCTGAAACTGGGCAACCTTGCCACAGCCCTCTCTGAACCTGTATAGGGGAAATCAATTTATTGTTAACCTTAATTAGACTAAATATGTCAGTGTGTAATAATGACATAAATGTTCTGAAATTCACCCCAAATCCATATGCTTCGAGACAAGCCACAAGAAAACATGATCAATACTGTTGAAAGCTTTTTCCCAAGTCCAGAAAAAATATTCCAAAGTCATTTCGATCATGGCAAGCGTACGTTACATCCTGAACCACGAAAATGTTCTCATAAATGGAATGACCCGGGATACAGAAAGTATGATCAGGTAGGACGAGATCACCAAAGACTTTCTTCAATTGATTTGCCATCGTTCTTGAGAACAGTTTATAGTCAGTACAAAGTATTGAGACCGGTCGCCAATTTTCCATCCGTCAGAGATCACCTGACTTTGGGAAGAGACTCACCACTGCTCTCCGGAGACTTAAAGAGCAGGTTGCGGGTCACCAAACATGTTCTGAAAATTTATCAATATGATTATATGTGCATTAAATAGTTTATGCAAACTATTGTGGGCCTAACTATTGGGAAAATTAATGGAATTTAACTCCGAAGTTGAATTTCGAGCTGTTGAAAAAAACAGCCGCGTGCCATATATGGATGGTGACGTCACGTTCTCCAAAACAAAGCGGACGCTCACTCGCTCATTAAGAAGTGTGTCCAGTTCAGCGGGCCGTTCTTTCGCTTTTTTGAGCTTGCAACTGTCTATATTATCCTTTTTATTTGAATTATTGTACAACAAAGTTATTTGATATTGTACATCATGCTCGTACGTGTGTCATGTTTGGAAAATGGCTGGAAAACGGTAATCGCTCCCACGATTCCCGAAGGAATCAAACATTCGCCGGCAGTGGATAGAATTTGTACAAACAAAATCAAGGGCAAACCAAAAAAAAAGTAAAGAGACTAAACAAAAAAACATAGAAAAAAAAAAACAAAAAAACAAAACAACAAAAAAAAAAAAAAAAAAAAAAAAAAAAAAAAAAAAAAAAAAAGAAAAAAAAAGAATAAGAAAATAAACAGAAAAAAGCAAAAAAAAATAAAGAAAAAACAAAGAAATAAGAGAGAAAGAAAAAAAGAGAGAAAGAAAAAAAAAAAAAAAATAGGCAAAAAAAAACACAAAGAAAAAAAAACAAAAATAAAAAAAAAAAGACAACAATAAAAAAGCAAAAAAAAACGAAGAATACAAAAATAAGCGGGGCAAAAAAAAAAGAAAAAAAAAATTAAAAAAAAAAAAAGAAAAAAAAGAAAAAAAAAGAAAAGGAAAGAAAAAAAAAAAAACAATGAAAAAAAAAATAGATAAAAAAACCAAACAAAGAAAAAAAAAAAAAAAAACAAAAAAAATATGACAAAAATAAAAAAAAAAAAAAAAAAAGAAACAAAACAAAAATACAGATAAAAAAACGAAAACAAAAAAAAAAAAAAAAAAACAAAACATGAAACACAAAAAAAAGAAAACAAAAACAAGAGGAAGATGAAGAAAAAAAACAAGACCAGAAACAAATGAAGCAAAAAAAAACACAGAACAAAAAAACGGGCGAATTTTCACCCCACCAGAAAAACGGGTAAAGAGGACTAAACAAACATGTTTGGATAGACTTGTCATTTGTGGTGACCATTTCACAGCCGAGGATTACGAAGCCAGCCGAGGAACTGATAGGGATGGTTATGAGACATGTGTTGGTACCCATGGGTCAGGAATTATGAACCAGAATAGCACTAAGTTCCTTGACTTTGCAAGAAGTCATGGACTAGGTGGCTGGTTCATGGTTTCAGCCCACAAGCTCATCGCTGGACTTGGTATTCCAACGCTGGCGGTGTGGCAAAGAGATTGACCATGTCCTCGTTGAAGGTCGCTGGAAGAATGATCCAAACTGCAGGGTCTACCGGAGTGCTCAATTCCTCAATATTGACCACCGGCTTGTTGTAGCAACTCTAAAGCTGCACCTTAAATCCTGGAGAATGGTACCATCCCAGCTTAGGCTGGATGTGGCAAGCTCAAGGATGAGAGAGTAACTGAGGAGTTTGCGAACAGGCTGAGTGGAACATTGTTGTCTGGTGCTTTGGGGGTCCTGAAGAGTGTTGCAGTGCCTTCAAGACCACCGTCCTTGATGTTGCCGGTGATGGCTTGGAACTCACCAGGGAAAAGAAGAATTTTGTCTCTCAAGACACTGGATACCATTGACCAGAGTCGCAGGGCCAGGCTGAATGGCAGAGCTGAGCTGTTCAGGGAGCTGAGGCGTAAAACTGTACGTGCACTAAGGTGGACAAGGAGGCCTATGTGCGAGGAATCTGTGAGGGGGTAGAGCATCACCTGTGGTTAAGTGATTCTATCCCGCTACAGGGGAATTCGCGCATTGCGTTCATCAAACCCATCCTCGGAGCACTGCAGTTAGAGCAGAGAGTGGCAAGCTCTTGACAGAGGAGTCTGAAGTGAAGCCCGCTGCGCGTTACTTTGAGCGGTTGTACCAGGCTGATCCCCAGCTGTCGAGTTGGACGTCAATGTGTGTACAATCCCTGTTGCTGACCCTCCAATCAACTGTGGTCCACCTTCGCTTGTGGAAACACGGGCTACGTGAACCGGTTGAAACGGGGTAAAGCTCCAGGGATCTGTAGCATCCATGCTGAACTTCTCAAGGCTGGTGGAAATGCTGCACTCGTGTCATTGCATGCAGTTTGTGCTCTCTGGAACACAGGCATCATCCAACTGATTGGAAGAGGGGCCTTGTTGTCCCTCTCTGGAAGGGAAGGGTGATCGCCAAGACTGCACAACTACCGAGGGTGACGCTGCTCTCAGTGCCGGGCAAGGTCTTTGCTCGGATAATTCTTGATAGGTTCGCCACCATCTGCTTGAGCACCAGCGTCCAGAGCAGTCAGGCTTTACACCAAAAGAGGTCAACGATTGACCGTATCCTTGCTCTTCGTGTCCTCACCGAACGCAGACGAGAGTTTCGCAGGGCTGCTTGCAGCCTATTGATCTCTGTAAAGCGTTCGATTCAGTGAATCGGGATGCCCTCTGGAGATTCTTGGTCTTCGTGGGGTGCCACCAAAACTGATCGATCTGATGTCTGAACTCTACTCTGGTACTGAGAGTGCTGTGAAGTGTGGTGGTACCATCTCTGACTTATTTCCAGTTGTTACTGGAGTTCGTCAGGGTGTGTACTGGCCCCACACTTTTCAGCACTTGTAGGACTGGATTTATGGGAGGATGTCGGAAAGATCAAGCTGCGGTGCAGCGTTTGGGAATGTCAAGATTCGGACCTTGATTTCGCAGATGATGCAATCATCTTTGCGGAGCTTTAGATATCCTTTTGGGGCCCTCGAGGTGCTGAATGAGGATCGGAGCCGCGGGATTACGGGTTTCTTGGATCAAAACTAAGATCCAGGCTTTCAATGACATCTTGGATGCTGCTGTCCTGTCTGTGTCTGTTGTGGTGGGATGTTGAGGTCATGGAGAGATTCACTTATCTTGGCAGTGATATTCATGTCTCTGCTGGCTGTGAGTCAGAGGTCAATAGACATTTGGGTCGGCCTGGGGAGTCATGGATTCACTGGATCATGGGTGTGGCGCTGCTGGTACCTGTGCGGAGGACGAAAGTCCGAATCTTCAGGTCCTTGGTGCTTCCAGTCTTGCTCTATGGATGCCGAGCTTGGACTCTGACCAAGGATTTGAGATGGAGACTAATTCCTTTGGTACCAGGTCTCTTCGGAGAATCCTTGGCTATCGCTGGTCAGATTTTGTGCCAACGATCGGTTGCTGAGAGAGACTCGGATGAGATTTGTTACCTGCATGGTCCGTGAGCGTCAGTTGCGGCTGTATAGACATGTGACTCGTTTTCTGACGCTGATCCTGCTCACCAGATTCTCTCAGCGAGGGAGTCTCGTGAGTGGAGGAGGCCAATGGCCGACCACGTGCCTCGTGGTTGCAGCAGGTTGACCAGCATCTCAAGAGATAGGGATGGGCCTGGCATCTGCCTGGGGGGCCAGACGGAGGCCCCTGGAGTACCGGCGGAAAATGGACGCAGCGACGCGCTGTTCTGGCACATGCTCCATACTGACCCTGACTACGAAGGCATAACACATCTGATCACCACTCGTGAATATGAGTTGTTGGTTGACAGTTTCTCCAGATACTGCTCTGTCACAGAATCAATTGTTGAGTTTAAGTGAGAAAAACCTTGAAATGTATTCTTAAAGAGTACATGGAAAAACACATCAATAAACTTTCTGAAAAACACAAGCATGAAAAAATTCTCAACAAATCAACTTATGTTTGATTAAATTACTTCTTTAACAGCATCAGCAAATTGGGCTATTTCATTTCAATGTAAAAAATTGATCAATTTTCCACGTTTTTTTCTAATTTGGTAGAATATTTCCCAATGAGGCTAAAATGTTTTGTTATTATATGCCACAACAGTCTCTTGAAAGTTGGGGTTTGTTCTAACTGTTCACTTTCGCTGGGTCAAGCTCAGCTGTCAGAAAGACTTCAACGCCAAGGCTACGGTGTATAATATATTTGGGTCCATTATTGATTCATTCTATTTCTGACTCTTGAGTGACTAGAGGGTTAAAATTATTATATCAAGTCACAGACGAATCAAACTTTACATTATTTTATGCATCGAACAAGAAAATGAAAATCTACAAACCAATCTGTCTGGTGGAGTCCGTCAGTGTGAACTGCCGGGCAGTCAGTCCTGCCACTTGTACATGAAATAGGCCGTTTTCTGGCACTTGCAAGTGGCTCAAATTTATTGGCTCAGGGCCAGAAACTCCATAGTATAAATTCCCATCATCCTCCGACTCATCCTTGTCAATATCGGAATGAAAACACTCAATTTCATCGCCGCTGAAATCACTCTCTGATTCGCATCTCGCCATTGTCACACGCTGTTTCCGAATGTTCACAAGTTTTCGGAGAAAGTGACCTTATAGCATCTTCGGTAAATTCCGGTCTGTTTTCGATCACTGACAAAAGTTTTGACTTAAAAGTTAATTTTAGCATATTTTGAGTTTCAAATGTAAGAAAATAATTGCCCAACGATTATTAATTTGATTAAACCTTGAATCACTGGCGAAGTCATCAGCGACCCAAAACCTGCTCTTTCATGACATTACACCAGATCGCAAAGATTCCTGGATAACGTTCAAGATAACGTTCCGGACCCACAAGGTCCCAAAATTCCAAGTAAAATTCAGCAGGTATACCATCAATTCCAGGTGCCTTTCCAGAGTCCATTTTACCCAGTGCTCATTCTAGTTCTGTGAGGGTTAACGGTACCTCCAGCTCCAGACGCTGAGTCTCAGTCAGGGATGGCAGATTGGAGGTAAAGAGGTTTATCTTTTCCTCTCATAGATCTTTTTTTGAAAATAGTTCTGAATAGAACTTTCTCATGGTATTTTTTTGCCTCATCAGAATTTGTAATTACATTTTCAATGGGGCCCATTACTAATTTAAAAAAAAAGCCGAAATGGCTTTGTTTCGGATTCAAGTTGGAAAAAGGATTTACTAGGGCTATCCCATACCTTTAGATTTTGTATTCTAAGCCTAACTAATAATCAAGCAACCTTTTCCTGCAATAGTTCCCCAAGCTGAGTCCTTCTTTCTAAGAGTAATTTATAATTTGTCTTATTCTCTTGTTTTGCCAGTTTATTCTGCAGTTTTAGAATTTCAGTTTCTAACCGGACCAATGTGATTCGACTTTTATGAGTCCTGTATGAATTAAACTGTTGACAAAACAGCCATAAATGGGATTTCAGATGTCCCACCATACATACTAGGTAGAAAATAAGGCTTTTTTTCCAGCTTACACTATCCAGAGATTGTGAATAGCTTCCTTAAAAGCGGCATCATCGAGAAGACTAGTACTAAACTTCCAATAAGCACTTTTACGTTGGAATTGGGGACAAGATAGACCCACAGTGACCATGTTGTGGTCAGAAAAGATGGAGGGGAAAATATTTAAGGAGGCTACAACATTCATTAAACATGGGGTGATGCATCAATGGTCAAACCTCGCGAAGGAGACATGACCATTGGAGCATCGACACCATGTGTTCTGTTGGTCATTTGGATGCATCAAGCACCATACATCAAGGAAACCGACGACGGAAAGAAAATGAGAGAAATCACCACGGGCTTCGGGATGTGGTTCCGGTGAGTTTCTGTCCAGTTTGGGCTAAAATGCACATTTAAAGTCACCCCCTATGCATATGCACTGATTGAAATTGAACAATTTTAAATGGCTTACCATTACAGAAAATAAAGATTTTTGGTCAGAGATCTCACTTGGTGCATAAACATTAAAAAAGATAAACTTTATGTTATTAATCACCAGTTCCAGGGAACTATAACAGCCCTTTGTCACCACCTATCAAGTCGGCAAGATTCAGCTGCAAGCCCTGGCTTTAACAAAAAAAACAACTCCAGCAGATCGGGAAGACATTTTACTGAAGAAACATTTACCTTTAAAAATGCTGCACCAGTCATGCTCAACCTTATCAGTGATGTGAGTTTCCTGAAAGAGGATCACATCAACTTGCTTCCGTTGGAATAAATTATTCACAGTAATGGATGCACACTCTTGTACAGTTTGAGACCTGTTACACTTATCCAGGGGATCCGTTTCATTTGTTTGTTCAACGTTATGCGAAGGGATTTCAGCAGAAGCCGTGATATTTTTTGTAATGAAGGTCTCCATAATCGAGCGCAACCTTTTTAACAGCACCGAGTCATCGGGAGCCCTTCGTTTACTTGTAGCCGATTTAAGTTCTGTATCCATGACAACAGTTTGATGAGAAAGAGTAATATCGTTATTAGTTCAACCACTGTTTTCCTCCTCATTAGTAACGTTACTTGTTGGAGTTACGGTAACCTCTTTCTCATTGCGAACGTTAACTGGTAGAGAACCGGCAATCTCCTCCTTACACCCTGCAATAGTGTGACCTGTTCTGCCACATCTTTTGTGCACGAGGCTTTGAGACAAAAGCCTTTTAAATGTCCGAATACTCCGCACTGAAACACGTTAAGCAGCGGATGTCATAGATTTGGTAATCAACGTCCTCAAAATTGATTTTAAACGAAATGTTGAGTTCCGTACCTTCCCTCCACCCCCCCCCCCCGCCCCCGGTCTGGTAGGACCATATAAACCACCTTCGGAAACTCATTACCTGCTTTACACGTTCATTCTGACAACCGAGAGGAATCATGGAAATTCTGGAAACCATTTTACCATAATGGGATAACACGGACATGATCTTATCATTAGATATGAAAGGCAGAACATTGATATTACTTCTCTCATCGCAGGAGTTATCAATGGTGCTGCCATCATAAAATGACCGCTTTCCGTGGTTATTCCCGCACACACGAACTCATGGACGAGTGAAACGTCAGAAACAAAAACAACCACTTTCTGGATCATATGTGATGCAGCACGAATATTTTCATCACCATTTATACACTCAACTGCGAGGATAATGTCCTCGATGGGAACTCCTTCAGGAGGCATGCACACAAACGCGTGCTTCCTGGTTAATCCCTCACACGCATCACTACGAGAGAGTGCGTTCGCCCTGATGGCGATATTATCACCCCCTTCTTGACCGAACTGGACAAGAAGGTATCAAACTGAAATAAGTCAAACTAAAATAACTAACAAAAACAAAATAGAAGCAAACAGGCTGACAAAGTGTTGTCAAAGCAGTTAGGCTTTGACAATGCTTCGACAACCCAGAGTGGGTCTTTCTTTCTCTCTTTCTCTCTCTCTCTCGAAGGTTTGGAGGAAATTCACTTCAAAATAAGAGCGCAAGTTCACCGGGTGGATGCTGAACGAAGACTAAGATTTAGCAGAAACTTTCTTCAAAATGAGAGGGCAAGTTCACCGGGTGGATGCTGAATAAAGATGAAGGTTTAGTGGAAATTAACTTCAAAATAAGAGTGATCGTAAGTAAAACAAGAGCAAAAATAAGAGCAGCAGCCGGAAACGGGAGACAGCCGAATGTGCGACTATACAAAAGACACCAAGATTTGCATTATATTGTTGTGGGCCGGGGGTCGGTGGCGAGAACGACCGCGAGGTGGGGAAGTTTACGCCGTCTCCCACCGGTCTCCCCGGAATTATAGGCCGTCGCTCCGGATAATTCCGAAGCCTGCGGGTCGATTGATCGACCGTGAAACGCCAAATTCTCGACCGCGTGGCGTAGGGTTAATTGTCTAGATCCCAATATACCTAAATAACCACGCAGTCTTGGCTACTGGGGATTCACGCCCTCGGCACGTCTTTCTCGAACCGGGTCACTCCACCGACTGCGGTAGAGTTCCAACTACTGACTACCAACTCCGGTTCGGTTGCAGCCGAGCAGAAACTGCCAAAGCCGTGCCGGTTAGGATTAACGGATTATCAGGGATGAAACCCCGTCTCAACTCAGACCCGGACCATGCTGGACTAAATAAAGAAAGGACACAAACGAGCTGGGGACATTTCTAATAATTTATTTACAATAAAAGACGAGGCAAGACTTATCGCGAATATGCAATGCAGTATTTACAATGATTAAATAAACACTTAAACAATTCTACTTATAG